>CAUYPK010152617.1:0-11186 GCA_963574355.1 Loris lydekkerianus
TGAAACTGCCTCTACCTAGATACAGCCAATGTGGTACCATGCCACTGGCCCGACCCTGTCACTCACCTCTTCCCCCGCCTTCTTTCCCTGCCCCTTCTCCACAATAAAAAAAAAAAATAAAATAAAATAAAAAAATAAAAATAAAAGATATGGACCCTCAGATTTGAAGAGTTAGAACAACTAAACTCAGTTTATGAGAAACTCACATTAAACAAAAAATAGGTTAGGCTCAGCCAGGGCTGGAGGGTTCAAACCCAGCCCAGGCCTACCAAACAACAATGGCGGCGGCAACAAAAACAACAACAACAACAACAACAACAAAAACAGCCAGGCATTGTGGCGGGCACCTGTAGTCCCAGCTACTTGGGAGGCTAATGCAAGAGAATTGCTTAAGCCCAAGAGTTTCAGGTTGCTGTGAGCTGATGCCACAGCACTCTACCGAGGGCAACACAGTGAGACTCTGTCTCAAAAACAAACAAACAAAAAAACAAACAGGCTAAAAGTAAAAGAGTGGAAACATAGATTGCTATGGGCTTGGGTAGGGGCATGAGGTAGTAGACTGTACAAGTATGAGAAAATGTGTGTGATGGAACTTTTTTATTCTTGATTTTACAGGATTTTGTTTAACTCATTGAACTGTACACTGTATAAAAAGGGTAAATTTTAAGGTATGTAAATTATACCCCAATAAACCTGACTTTAAAAAAATGGGTTGAATATTTAAGAAATAAAAAAGAATTCTTGCAACCTAACTCCCTCCCCTAAATTGAAGCCATTAGAAATAACTATCAATAAAAACTAAAATCTCCCTCCTCCCTCTCATGCAAGTCTGACGTACCAGAGGTAATTTTCCTTAGCAGTTTTTGTTTTCAGTTTTTCTGGTAGTTAGACTTTTCTTTAATATAATTAACTCTTCACTATATAAGATATACTTAACTTATTTCTACTGCTTTTCTATTTTTCTTTCCCAATTCCTTATTTGATTAGTTATATTATTTTTACATTATCAAATTTTGTCAGTTGGATAAAAGAAACCTGCACTTTCTTCTTGAAGGCTAAACAAACAAGTACATAGATAATATGTCATTCTTTCATTAGAAGCGCTAATGAAAAAATTTAGCAGGGACAATATGTAGTGTGGCTATGGAAGGACTCACTGAAGAGCAGACACTTAACGTAGAAATTCTAAGAAAGTGAGAAAGATATGCAGCTCTCTAAAAAATGTATGATTCAGGCAGAGGGAACAGCAAACAAGTCCTAAAGGCTCAGCAGCTCAAGAAATTGTACCAAGGCTATAGCGCGTATAGGAGAACATGCAAAGTATGAAGTGGCAGGAGATGAGCTCAGCAAGGCGGCAAGGGGTTGGATCACAAACGGCATTTAGGCCACTGCAAGGCCTTTGGCTTTCATGGATATACAGAGAGAGGAGAGGAGGGGAGGGGAAGGGAGGAGAGGGGAGGGGAGAGGAAGAGACAGGAGCAGAGAGGGATCAATCCAGACTATTAATGTCCAGGATCTCTCTCTTCTGTACACTAGTTATTCCTTTTCAATAATATTGCTCTTTAGTTATGGATATATCATTTTGGGGGAGTCTCTCTGAGGACAATTAGAATGCCTTTAATTCTGGGAACAAAAAGAGTGTCATTTTCATTTCTCTGTGGTGAATCCTCCCTCTCTGCCCTTATTTCTAGACTCTGTTTTTCTCATTTCCCCCCCTCAAATATCTGATGATCCAATTTCTGATTGTTGGTCATATTTTAAATAAAGCAGTAAGCTGATGTTCCTTATGTTGTAAAAAAGAAGAAATGAAGGTTACTATTTAGAAATAATGCTATTTAAACTGACCTATGAACTACGTATTCCTCTTTATCAAATAATTGGCATTACAGTGCCTTTACAGTCTTAAGCAAATAGGGAATGTGTAAAACAAGCAAAATTTGTGACAAAGAGAGTCTTCATCTTAAAAATAAGCCAAATCCATTGTATAAATGGCAAAATCCCAGACTTATACAAATTTCATTTGTAACCTATATCAGTAATTACAGGGAGAAGGGCTTTAAGTAAAAGCACAAAGACACGGAAATATGTGCACAAGAAAAGAGTAAACCTTTCTCCCTTGGGATTAAAAATATATAAACCTAGTTTTATGAGCTCATTCGACTCTAAGTTAACACTAAGGTAACATCTCTTGTTCTTACTCAGTGTCTGTCTCATATACACATACACACTTTCCACAGAATCTTAAAAATAGACGCTATATTCAGCTGTGACACTAGAGGGCCTCAGCTGCATACTACTTCAATACAAATATTTTTTCTTACAAAATTAAAACCAAACCTTTAAGGTCATTTTTCTATTAAACCACTTCTGAAAATTGCTGAACATAGAGGACTACATGTTCTATTTTCAATACTGGGCTTTTGCTAATTGATTATAAGAGAATAGAAAGCAGTCCTCCATGTTAAAAAGCACAATCATTAATAATGAGCTGATGAATACATATAAGAAAAGAATTTTAAAAAATTCAAACATAAGGAAAACTGAAGTTGGCTAGGCGTCTGTAGCTCAGCGTCTATGGCACCAGCCACATACACTGGAGCTGGCAGGTTTGAATCCAGCGCAGGCCTGCCAAACAATGACAAGTACAACCAAAAAATAGCTAGGCACTGTGGCAGGTGCCTGTAGGTCCCAGCTACTTGGGAGGCTGAGGCAAGAGAATCGCTTAAGTCCAAGAGTCTGAAGTTGCTGTGAGCTGTGACACCACAGCACTCTACCCAGGGTGACATAGGGAGACTCTATCTCAAAAAAACAAACAAACAAACAAACTGAAGTTGATGACATGGTCTTTCTTAGATTACTCAAGACTACACGTCAGTTATAGTTAATGGACTCAGTGAGAATCAGTAAATCAGATTTGCTTTTCTGCCTTTTTATACTTTTATAATTTAATTTTAAGTTACAAAGAAGAAAAATTAATGCTATTTTATATAATGATAAGAATCAATAATTACAGAATTTTTTATGCATACTTTGTTTTCAAAGCTATATTCTTTAATATTGCCAAGAACTTTGACCATGGAATCTTTAGCAGCTAATGCAATTACAATGCAACAGGAGGTAAAAATATCACAGGTCTAGTAAAAGCTAACATGTTACACTTTTTAAATGATTATGGATGCTAAAAAGGAGATTTAAGATTAAGAAAATGGGATTCACACAATTTAAAAAAAAAAAACTAGCAACATACAATATGACTCTACACAATTTTCAAGTCAGAGTCTTGTTAAAAAAGCAAAGTCATCACTAACATGAAAAATGTAAATTATACTTCAAATCAGGAAATATTCTATTTCTTTTGAAATTTTCAGTCACTCTTGCTTTTTAGGGACCAGGCAGCTAGCTAGTACCACTGTACTTGACAAATGAACATCTAAGGCTCCTTAGTTATTACTAAGATATACATGACCAAAAAAATAGCTTTTGAATTAATATGATTTATATTTTCTAAATATAAAGAACACATTTTAAAGTATCCTCATTCGTACTCAAAGACATCAATGGAGTGACTATTTATTGCTTGGTACTCGCACTTTTAGGTCTCCTGGATATCAAGAGGAAGAATCAACATTCCCAGTCAAGAAGCCTCTGGCCTACAGGTTAGAAAGATAGATTCATAAACTGATGATTTCAATACAAGCAATTAGGCTCGTACATGAGACTCATTTTATCCTTTCCCTTCGTCTTTGGAGGAAAATAAAACATGAAAATTTATAATTATATTGGTAAGATAAAAAAGACCTAAAAAATCATAAATCTTGGGAAAGTAAGATTAAAAATTAAAAAAGAAAAACAACCACCACCACCACCCAAACTTCATAGTTTCTAGTTATAAGTTAATACTGAAGTATTTGGCTCAATATGTTTCCAAATCTATTAGGTTAGTACAATGCCAAATGTATTTTGTTTAGGCCTTTCCAGATGTACTTCAAAGGAAATTTACTGCACATTACTGTTCTAATCACCCACGAACCATCTGTAGATGTTGGTTAAAACATCTACGGATCATGGCTTAAGTACACATAGGTTGGCTGACTTCACTTGTTCACAGCCACAGGTTTTCATCTAACCCAAGATAACATTCCCAAATACTGATAGCTTGTCACAATAAGACACTGCTCAATCTGTATTTACTTAACATACCCAGACTTTCAAGTACAAGCTCCCATACTTCTTTGTTTCTCATTCTTGAGGACCTGCTGTTTAATCTCATCAAGACTTTGGGGCCCCTGTCCTCTAATGCTCCTGTTACCTCTGACAAT
Organism: Loris lydekkerianus; assembly: GCA_963574355.1. Lineage (NCBI taxonomy): Eukaryota > Metazoa > Chordata > Mammalia > Primates > Lorisidae > Loris > Loris lydekkerianus. The sequence continues at coordinate 4,320 of CAUYPK010152617.1, forward strand.
CAGCCCATTCTTGACAACCTCCTTTATTCTATATCTATTTTGTGATTTCAATAATATTTTGGCCAAGATCCTTAATGGTTTCTCATTCAATAGCTAGACCCCCTGATAGAACTATACTCCCTTTTCTGTATTCTGATAGTACACTGCTGCAGGGTTTATTAATTTTACAGTAATTATTTCTATATAGATTTGAGTTTCTCACTGTCCCTTTAGCTGAGCATGTATGTACAAATTTATTCAATTATGACTCACTATGCCTATCATTGTGCCTGTAAGCTATGTATTCACTAAACACAGATCAAATAATAGGTGTTAAATAAATGTATAAAATGATATCACACAATGATATAAGAGGGTACAGGCAACTAAATTCTTCATCTCTAATGAAATATCTTGAGAGAATGCATAGTTCTTCAGATAATCAAGAAAACATAAATTGCTCAAGTTCACACAATGGCTATCCACAAAAAGTTATTCATTTGCTGAAAATACACCCCTCCTGAAAGAAGCAGGATAAATCTGGGTATTGTGCTAAGAAAATAATTTTGTTAATATCTGGGTAAAACTATAGATTAGACTAAGTTTAATAACTCAGAGAGATTCCTGTTTGACTAAAACCATCCGTTTTAAGTATATGCAATCTCTCCAAGAAAAGATGTTATTCAGATTGCAGGGAACAGAGGCCAGGAAAGAGAATGAGAGGTCAGGGTTGCTAAGATAGATTTGGAAGTCATTCATGTATATGTGGTAACTAAAACCACACATGCTATTTCCTCAGATCCATGATCCATGATATTTCTATATGCTGTCCCCCAAGCCCAAACACCCTTTGGTCAGCAAACCAAAGGAGGAAATACACTTCTGCATTCTATGAGTTCAAGATGTTCTTTCACCTTATGAAACTCGATCACTCCCACAGATATTTTACTTTTGGTCTAAAACTTTCCTTACTTGGTATCATCCCAAGGTAAAACATTAAGGGGGAGGAAACACAGATGAAATATTGTTAGCTACTGTGTGATTCAGGAAATGGAGAGGAAAATAAAACGCTTACTAATGTTCAGATAATATTACAAGTGTTTAATCATGGGTTATCTTTAGAGAAACTCTCTTTCTATAACCTCAAGACAGAAGAGCTCAGGGAGTATGTAACTTTGAAAGGTTCCCCAGAATCTGGGGAGGGAGTGTTTTCAATGATGAGCTGATGCCTTTTAGGCTTTTGAAACTTATCACTTAATAAATTTTGATGTTTCGTTAAAAATATACAACATTTAGCAGAGCAATTGTTTTTAAAGAAAAGAACCCCAACTGTTTCTGGAATTGAAAATGGAAAAACTTTCACTACTGGACACATATGTATTAGCCTAAAAAGCTACTGATCCTTTCTTAAAGAAACTTAAGAATTCATTTACCACAGATTCAGATGTTTAGAAAAAGAAGTTGCAATGATTAATTGGTACCTAAGATTGTTTTGTAGTAAGTATAAAGAAAAGAATAAGCCTATCTGCCTCTAAGCTGTGAGACTGGGCATATTTTACAATTTAGTTTTCACACCAAAACAATCAGAGTTGTATGCTATAAATCTGGAATATAACCAATTCTCAATGGGATACAATAAATTGCAAAATTAACTTCCAATTACGAATTAACTTCCAAAATTAATTACAAGTTATCTAGTATTAACTTGATACTAATTTTTCTTCTCAGCAAAAAATTACTTTGATAGGGCGGTGCCTATTGCTCAGGGAGTAGGGTGCTGGCCCCATATACCGAGGGTGGTGTGTTCAAACCCAGCCCCGGCCAAACTGCAACAAAAAAATAGCTGGGTTTTGTGGTAGGCGCCTGTAGTCCAGCTACTTGGGAGGCTGAGGCAAGAGAATCGCCTAAACCCAGGAGTTGGAAGTTGCTGTGAGCTGTGACACCATAGCACTCTACTGAGGGTGATAAAGTGAGACTCTGTCTCTAAAAAAAAAAAAAAAAATTACTTTAACAAGATTAAAAAATATATATAATACATACTCTAGCTACTGGTTTGATGTCCAGATTCAAAGCCAGGGGACTCTGTCACTGACTTGCTCTGCTTGGAGGGTGCTTCAAAATTCATCCTGCCACAGTTTGCAAATTTATCAAGTGAGAAACATAACACAAACAGGTGCTAAATGGAGATGAATAAGTTACTGGCCATGCATGGAATCCTAATCATCTTACAAGAAAAATAAACCAAAGGCCCAAGTCACCCTCAATAAAACCAGGGTCTTTATTAAAATATATTATACTATTTTATTACATTTGTATACGCATTCTATAGATTAAGAAAGATTGCAAACTGGGCTCTCCAACTATTCTTCTGACATAATAAAATAAGAATAGTTTTCTAATTTCTCTGTATGAACAAAAATCACCATTTGATAAGCAGGGTTGAAGAATCTAAGGATTAAAGTACTAAGGGGTAGTTCCGTCCACTAGTGTTTTCTTCTAAGCCAGTAGTTCTCAACCTTCCTAATGCCTCCTAATGCCGAGACCCTTTAACACAGTTCCTCATCTTGTGGTGACCCCCCAAACATAAAATTATATTTGTTGCTACTTCTTAACTGTACTTTTGCTACTGTTATGAATCATAAAGTAAATATCTGATATGCAGGATGTATTTTCATTGTTACAAAGGGGTTGTGACCCACAGGTTGAGAACTGCTGTTCTAAGCACTCTTCCCATCCTGGCACAGACACTTCCAAACCTTTTCATTCATCATAGTCACTGATACATGGCAGTGCAGACATGGGAAATAAGGCCCATTTCCAATTCCCTCAGCAGCATTTAGGATGTTATAAGAGTATAACTTTTCTCTGAGACAGAAACTATCATGTCATGTATTTGGTTAAATCAATACCCTAGTGGGCGGTGCCTATGGCTCAAGGAGTAGGGCGCTGGTCCCATATACTGGAGGTGGCAGGTTCAAACCTCAGCCAAATAAAGAAAAAAAACTGCAACAAGTCTATACCCTAGCTCATACCCAAGTTGTCTTTCTTTCAATTTAAATTAAATTGATCAATATATTGCTGTGTGTAAAAAGGAAAAGAATTTTCTATTACTGTTCATAATTTTGATTTGAGACCAATTCAGACATGTGTTTATCCAATCATCTATTGATGGACATTTGTTAAGATTGTTTCTACCATTTGGTTATTATGATTAATGCTGCCACTATGAATGTTCTTGTATAAGTACTTGATTGGATATCCATTTTCAGTTCTTTAGGATATATTTCTAAGAATAAATTTCCGGGTCAAATGATAACTATGTTTAGCTTTTCCCCAACTGTTCCCCAAAGTACCTCTACCTTTTGCATTCCCATCAGCAACACACAAGGGTACCATTTGCCCCATGTTTTTTTCTCCAGCATTTACAGTTCTTCATCTTTTGGTTATAGGCTTCCTAGTGCATATAAGGTGATAGTTCATTGTAGTTTTGATTTACATTTCCCTAATGTGATGGAATAAGGAATGTATTGGTATTTATCGCAAGTTCCTGGCACAGAGCATCAGAAACCCTTGAAATTTCCTCAGTGGTAGGCACATCCGGTTATTCACCATGACGTTTTTCAACCATACTTGAGTATATACTAATTAGGTAATGTATTGGGGGCTCCTAATTTGCTTTAGGATGAACAAACATGATAGAAGTTTGGAACTTTTTACTAATTTTCAATCGCTACTGCAAAAAACTGGGTGGCTTAAAATAACAAATTTACTTCCTTACAGCTCTGGAAGCCAAAATTCCAGGGGGAGGGGGTGCGTTTACAGAGCTGCATTCCCTTTGGGAGCTCCAGGTAAACTCTTTCCTTTTCTTTTCTGCCTTCTGGTGGCTCTTGGCACGCCCTGGCTTTCTTGGTTTGTGAACACGTCACTTTAGTCTCTGCCTCTGTCTTCACATGGACTTTTCTGTGCCTTCTTCATCATGAGTCTCTCATCTATGAGAACACTTGACACTGGATTTTGAGCCGACCTGAATGATCCAGGAGATCTCCTCAAATATAACAATATAACAACTTTTTTTTTTTTTTTTTTAAGCTTACAGAATTTTTATTTGTTTTGAGGGATTGTGTTTTATGGCAGGAAAAATGGGGTAAATCTTTATTGAAAAAAATTTTATGTCAAAATATTAAGGGGGTACAAAGTTTTTTGTATAACATCTTTTTTCCCAAATAAGGTAGCACTCAGAGTTCCAGGGAATAGGAAGAAGAGCAAAGCTGACGAGGTAGTCAGAGTAGGTAACAGGAGAGGCAAGGAAGGTCGGAAATTCCAATGAGAAACATTGGACCTGCTATTGCCCCCCTCTGAAGATGAAGAAAGAAGGCACAAGTCAGAGAATACAGGTGTCTCTAGAAGCAAATGACTCCTGACCAATGGCCAGAAAGGAAACAATAGAACAGTCCTACAATCCCCACGGGTTTATACCAATAACCTGAATCCGTCTGGAAATGCCTTCTCTCTTAGAGCCTCCAGAGTGTATGTAGACTTGCCCAACCTGTTAATTTCAGCCCTGTTATACCTGAAACAGAAACCAGTCAAGCCTGTTGGACTTCTGACCTACAGAACTAGGAGATAATAAATTTGTGACAATATGTTACAGCAACAAAACACAAAGGATGAATGAAAAAGAAAAAGAAAATGAAAATCTTTACTCAAACCCTCAGTGAGCAAGACCAAGAGCCCTTTGTTTAAAAAGACATATTACACTTAATGCATTGTTGAAAGTGCCTATGAAACCTACTTTACTACCTTCACAGAAAGCAATCTCTTTAGTCCTCAAAATTTCATTGCACATTCCCAGGAACTGCATGTTTTCCTCACTGGTACCTGGTAAACTCCTGGGAATTGTGCTCTTGGAATGTCCTGATAAGAATCTTTTGTCAAATGGAAGCCTTGAATCTTACCTTACCAGCTTGTCTAGGTAGCATATGCCAACAATCTGATTTTTATTGAACATCTATGTTCTCTCCAGGGGTTGATTCAGTAAGTGTAGTCATAGTACAGATAATAATTGCCTATGTGATCAACATCTAATAAAAACCTTTGAAACCTAGGCTCAAGAGGGCTTCCCTAATAGCAAAACCTTGCATAGGTAGTCACATTTAGCTGCTGAAGAACAAAGTACATCTTACACAGCTTCCCTGGGAAAGGACTCAGAGAAGCTTGTGCCTGGTTTCCTCTATACTTCTCTCCATAAGCCTTTTCCCTTTGCAAATTTTGCTTTATACCCTTTGCTGTGATACACCACAACCATGAGTACACTGATGTCTCACTAAGTCCTGTGAGTGCTTCTAGTGAATCACGACAGCTCCCACTACCCCAGCCACGGTGACTTACTAACACAAAAGAGAACACCGGTGATAATATTTGCTGTAACTTTTAACAATTTTCCCAAGTTTTTGCTAAACAAACGGTAGTTAGATACAATTCTAAGATGGCTCCCAAGATCCCTGCTCCCCATGTATAAATCTTGCATAATTCGTATGACTAAAATATGATGAATTTTACCACCATGACTGGGTTATGTTTGGTAGCACAACTGAATTTAAGAAAAGGGGATTATCTAGGTAAGCACAATCTTCTCACAAGAGTCCCTGAAATCTGGGTCTAGGAGTCAAAGAAAGGAAACACAAGGCATGAGTGAGATGTGTGATATGAGGAACATTTTCCACCACTGGTTCTGGAGACAGAAGGGCCACATGACAAGGAATGCAGATGGCATCTAGGAGCTGACAGCAGACTCATTATGCAGAAAGTAGGGACCTCAGTACTACAATAAGGAATGGGGTTCTACGACCATCTGAATGAGCTTAGAGGTAATTTTTTTCCTAGAACCACAAGAAAAAGAAATAGACACATTGTTTTCCCTAACATAGATATCGTTAAAAAAATTTTTCTAGGACAATTATAAACAAATTACCAAGATTACATTTGCATCATACTTTTACCAAAAGTAATTTGTGAATTAAAATTATGGCACTCTTTTAAAAATTAAAAAAAAATTAATAAATAAAACAAAATTATGGCGCTCAATCATATAGAAGCTAATAGGGAAATATAATTCAAACTGCATGACTAAACTAAAAATATAATTAATTTATTCCATAGCTCACTTACCAACACATTCAGTTTATGCAAATTTTTGTACTAACAACTTGAGCAAACAGGAAAAATGGATAAATTATAGAAGGTATGTCCAAAAGGTTAATTAGAAAAGCTAAACAATTCCTTCCTTACTTCTATAATTGCAAGCAAACACTTATAAGCTAGAAGGAAGAGAGGTAATTTATTCCCAGAGAGAGACAATAAAATATATAAATTTAGAGAATTAAAATATAGTTTTTGCTTTGGTTGAAAGGAAGTACACAAATTGAAACCAAGGAAAGTATATTACTTGAAGAACTGCCATACAAGTGTGCTAACGATGTTGGGCAAAAAGACACAGCTCAGTCTTCATGGAGTATTTCAATTCTCTGGCATTTAATAACCTCGACCATATATAGATAACAATAAAACTATTTGCACAATTTAGATGCTTCTTGGGAATATGAGATAGACTAATAACTAGAGCAGTGGTAGTAATAATAGTAGTAGTGATTAAAGAGTTAGACTGGAGTCCAAGCCTATGCATAAAAATGCCTTTTCTTCTGGAAAAAAAAGGTGGAATACCAAATATTTTTGAGCAGGGAATAAACTGATCTTCAAGAATATTCAGAAGACCAAAAATCACATTATAACAAAGATATTTGTACCAGAATGTTTATTGCAGCCCAATTCATAATTGCTAAGTCATGGAAAAAGCCCAAGTGCCCATTGATCCACAAATGGATTAATAAA
>CAUYPK010152619.1:0-21537 GCA_963574355.1 Loris lydekkerianus
GTGCCTTTGAGAGCCAGTGCCAAGCTTTCAGTAACAACAAGGTTTAATTCAAGTCCAAGGTGGCCAGTGGTCCAAGTCCCGAAGTTCAAAGGTGAGAAAACCTAGAATACTGATGTCCACTGGAGGGAAATGGGTGTCCCAGTGCCCAGAGAGTGACCTCTGTCTCTTTGTTCTCTTCAGCCCCTAGGGTTCTGGACAATGTCCACTCACATTGAGGGAGGATCCTTCCCTCTCCTCCCACTGACTCACACACGACCCCCCTCTAGAAACACCCTCACAGATACACCCACAAATAACATTGACATGGATAACCTTTCACCAAAACAGAGGCTAAATTTCTCAGAAACTGAGAATTCATTTCAGTCCCAAGATCCACTGAATGGGCTCCCCACCACGCCCAGGGATAGGCTCAGTCTCTACCCTGAACAATGTGGATGAAGACAGAAAAGCCTCAGGGGAGTCCTGGGTGCCAATGTGCACATATTGTCCATGGTGTGTACTCTGTTCCTCCACTGTTGTCACTGGGGGCTGTTTTGTTTTCTGTCACTCACTCTTAGGGAGCCCTGCTTATTTGTTGTGTGATAGGCTTTACATAAGTGGGAAATAGGGAAATGAATGGGTCCTCTGGAAAACATTCCTGATCATGAACCTGCTGCCAGATTGGGGAGCAGGGAGTCAGCACAGCCTCCTCATTCCAGCCCTCCTACTGACATCACCTCCACAGATGAGAGACATTGAGAATCACACATCAGTATTTAGAGAAAAGTACAATAAACATTGTTCTTGTTTCCTTCTGGCCAGCTGCCCTAGATCAGATTAGAAGAAATGGCACCAGGTAGTAGAGCCATATCCTTTCCTATTGTTCCCAGGGATAGAATCTCTAACATTAGAATCTTAGTACCTTTTGCCTGAAAGAGTACTTAAAGCCTTTTTTCAGATCTTAAATTCAAGAACTGTGAGTGGTAACACCTAGTTTTAATTTCCCACCAACAACTGCAATCTGCACAAAGCTCACTTTTCCTCATCTATCATAACCGTAACTTACCATTTTTGCCTTTCTACCAATCAATGATCCCCAGCCCATTCCAGACCCTTTACAATTCCCAGCTCCAAACTCCTAAGAGGGTGATTTGAGGTTCCCTATTATCTCTGCACCTGACTGCCATGTGATGACTTTCCTCTGCTGTATCTTGGTGACTCTATTGACTCAGCACAGATTACACCATCAACCCTGGAATTACCACATTAATATCTTTTCCTAGGATAAGCCTGAGAAATAGTAAATGGGCAGTGCCCCCTTGCCACAAGAGTGACCTAATCCCTGAACACAGATAAATTCATGTCATCATAAGATACAGGGAGGAGATCCAGGCCCCTGCTTAGTGATGCCTCTGACACAGTGACTGAGCATGAAAACAGTACCTTTGTCCAGGGTCACATGTATTCCTATTTGTAAAATGCTCAGTTTCTACCCAGGAACTGTTTCAGCATAGGGTATGTAAATAAATCAGCCTAGTTCCTGCATCATGGGAAAAGTGCTATTCCCTCTAACCTTCATCCTTCATGCTGGGCATGGCCTCCGCCTTTAGTGCTCTCATCTCTGACAGTGAGGATGTGGCAGCCCCTCAGCTGGGCAGACTCTAGGAGTGGGGAGGAGGTTCCTGTCTTCTTGTGACACAGACTGTGTGCAGAGGTGGCTAGTTTCTCTGCTAAGGCAGCTGTGCAGAGGGGAGAATGGGGGAACCCACCTATCCTTGGAGAGGAGTTCTCAGAGCTGGGGTAAACCTGTGTGCTCACTGCCATCGGTGAGGAGTTAGGCCTCACAGTCCCTGCAGCTTCCCCACCCTGCCTGCTGTGTGTGTCCTGGGGACATGGCTGCTTCTGCTGCTGTGGGACTTTACGCGAGCTGGTTCAGTTCCCTTCTGAGTGGGATGTCTCTGGGATGGAGACCATGTGCTGTATACATCAGTGTGTGGGAGAGTGACACACACAAACAAGACTATAATTGCTTTCCATGAGGGCCAAGTCTTTTATTACATGTGTTTCTATCCATATGTCAAGAAAGGTATATAATACTTCTTCATATTATATGCTACACATAGTATAATTTTGCATAAGTACACTGAAAAGGCCAAAGGGATTATAGAGAGACCAGTAAAAAAGATGATCTCTTCTCAGGGACAGATACACACCGTGCTAACATGATGGCAGGAATAATACAGAAAATAATTAGTGTGACCCACCTACCCCACAGGTGTGAATACACAGAAATGCTGCAATAGTTCCTATCTATGTTCTCTAAGGGTCTTGGATCCCACTCAGGCCCCCTCACCCAAAGCTGATCCAGCAAAACTTTGTCTCAAGCTTATTTCAGAAGTCACAAGAATAGGTTGTAGGCCCACCTTGTGCCCCTCTGCACAGCTGCCTTCAACAGAGGACGATCAGGTGTATGGCCACTTCTCACGGCTCCAAATAAGATAATAGAAGTAAAAGTAACTGGGTGGGCGGTAGCTTTCCCTGAAATACCTCACTGTGATAACATGGTCATATGATTGAAGCCTATCATAGTAAATATCACAGACACGGCCACGGAGGAAATATGGAGGGTTTCCTTCTAGTACTTCCAAATACTCATCATCACAGTTTCTAGGAAAAGACTGGAACCTGGGGGAGAGAAGACAAAAGGCATGAGATTTTGTAACTATCCTTTCTCTCCTATAAAACATAATCCCAACCAATGGATGAACACCAAATCCCAACAGCTTTGCTTTGCAAAGTGCCTGGTCAGAGATGAGAATAAGACACGGGACGTCCTTACATTCTAGTGAGAGACTCCACCACCCCAGGACCTTTCCCATCTTCCCCAAACCCTTACAGTCCCCTTGACCCACAAGAGGCTTCCCAGTCTCATGTTTCCACATCATCCCCCCCACAAAAAAGTTGCTGGCTCCTCATCAGCTGTCTTTCAAGTCCCCAGGGAACAAATGCAGCAACTCATGGTGTCTGTCCTGAGGCACAGCTGCTATGTCTAAGTGAGAGTCTGAGGCCAGGGTGAGGGTCCATGGCCCGGTTCCTGCCTCTCTGGCCCCCAGCCAAGGGGACAGGAATGGGGTCAGCACAGCATCCCCAGGAAATCTCAACCCCCTTGACGCAGGCAGAAGGGAGAGGGGCCTGCACTCCCACGCTGTGAGGGCCACTCTGCACATGGGCTGCTCTCAGTCCTGGGATGGCTCCCCACGTTCACTTTCTCCTTCTACATGTCCAGAACTGATCTGTACCCCTCACCCTCACTTATCCCCCAGCACATCCCCCACTCACAGGAAAGAGCCCAGAGCCCCAAGGGTGGGACATGTCCCAGGACACACTCAGCTCCCTTTAGAATAACATTGCTCTTGGCTCAGCCAGAGACCACTCTGTGTGCCAAGGTCAGTCAGACACAAGACTCAATCTTTGGAAAGGACAAATGACAATATGGGCACATGGTCAGATGTGCCCATCCCTCTGACCCTGGAGCAAAAGTGACACAGGAAATGCCTGACCCCTTCATCCCAGGTTCTTCCTCGGCCTCATCCTCTCCTTGCTTCCCCAACTAGGTCAACAGGGCCACACTCCCTTCTACAAATGCCTGGGGCACAGGGTGGGCAGATGGTCTAAGCCCTGTGTCTCAGGTAGCTGTCTCACAGGAGGCCTTTATCACACAGAGCACCTGAATGACCTAGTGGGGGGCCCAACTCTGAACAGGTCTGCAGGGGGCAGGGGCCTTAGTCACACAGATTCCACCATCTCTTTCATCCATGTCACAGTCCATGTCTGGTCTGGTCCCAGGCTCTCACAGTGACCTCGGCCTTGACTCAGCCATGTAGGGACTCATGCCACATCGGAAATGCCTTGGGTGGCTCTATCACTTCATTCATTCTCTTTCTCCTTCAGGGATATTCTTTGATGTACCAAAAGATATTCCCATTCCAGCTCACACAAATACAGAGGCAAAGATCATATTACCCATCAAATTCAACCATGAACTTTGTTGTGGGTTGTTTGAGGCACCTCTGAGAGAAAAGTATTTTCCTCCAGAGAGTCAGGAAGGGGGTTTCCTGACCATGGAAGAGCTTCTTCTCTGAGAGACTTCCAGACAGGTAATCTAGGAGGGGTTGGAGATGCTTCCATGCAGAGGGGAGAGGAGACAAGGCCAGGACCAGCTGAACTCTGTTGTATCCAGAAAACTGTGTGTAATGGCTCAGTCCAGGGAGAATGTCAGTGGACAGTGGAGAGAAAGGAGCAGACAGGAAGAGCCAGAAGGTGAAGGGTGCACAAGGAGGACAGGGAGCCCCTGGAGGCTTTCAGCAGGAGCAGGAATGGAGTGGGATAGTGTTTCAGAGGCCTGGGGTGGATGAGCAGGAGGTCAAGAGGGACCCACTCCCAGGGAAAACGGCAACACCAGAAAATTGAAAGCTGAGCACTCACCTGAAAATTGGAAATACCAGCATGATTCTGTTGCCAGGTTCCACCTCTAAGATCCAGACACACTCAGTTTTTGTCCCATTATAGTTGACAATCCTTCCCACACTTGCTGTGAAGTGGCCTCCACACCTTCCAGGCCCTAAGAGATCAAAGGCATCAAAGCCCTGTAGGTTGACAACTAAACTTCCCAATGTGCCTCCCTCAGGGATCAAAGGCAACACTGAGCATCCTCGATGGGTAGCCCCCACAACAAGGTAGCCTCATATTAACTATTCATAGACTAAAGTGACCCCTTCCCATATTAAATTACCATGTTTGTCCCCATAGGTAAACAGAAGAAATTAATGACCCCTCACTGTAACGTTCATTAACATTTACCTTTTTGCTGGATTTTTAAGCAGAAAAACAGAACATTTATAGCTTTCGAGTATTTTTCCCATGGGAAGCACATGAAATACCAAATAGGGAGGATGTCTGTGCCAAAGAGGCCCAAACTCTGAATGGAAGGAGGACCCAGGTCCCTGTCCCTGTGAGGCCAGAGGGAGGGGCTCCAGGGCCCTGCTCAGTAAAGCCTCAGGCCCCACTGCTGAGACTGAGGATGACAACAGCACCTTTGTCCAGGGCCCGGTGTGGACATTAAGTGCTCAGCCTGTGCCCAGCACATCCTGCTCACTGGGAACATCAATCAATCACCAAGTGGGCACGTCCTGAGAGACCCTCCTCCTCTCCCTGCATCCTTCACACTGCCGGCATTGCCTCGGCCTTCAATGCTCTCACCTCTGACACTGATGGAGGGGCCACCTCACAGCTCCTGCCTTCCTGTGACACAGGCCATGTGGAGAGGGTCCTTTCCCTGCCTGGGGAGGCTGTGTAGAGGGCAGGGTAGGGGAAGAGCCCTGGGCTGGGGAGGAGAACACAGGTGCCCTGGGGGCAGGTGGGGATTGGGGAAAGTGAAGGCTGATCCAGTGTCAGGACCAGACATAACAAGTCTTTTGGACAAGAAATCTCCCCAGCCCATGCCTTCCCATGGAGCCACTTGGAGTCCAAATCAAAAGCACATCATCTCTGTGAGGACAGGGGTGGAGGTGATAATGCTGTTACCACTTACCCTCATCCCATACAGCCGTTTCATTTGGGACTGAAAGACAACAGAGAAAACAAAGAAATTAAAGCCAAATTCAGGGATGAGTCAGGGCAGGAGAATGGAAAATGACCACACTGTGAGGATGAGTTTGAGTACAAGGGACAGAGCTGAGTTGGCAGAGGGGATGGCATCACTGTCCCCATGTGTGGGAACAACCCTGGGCCACCCAGAGGGAAAGGGGGAGGTGGTTTGCTGGTCAGCACCAAAAGACAAGCTCACTCACTGCTTTCTCTGTGTCTGCAATTTCAATCCACTGAGGTTCAGTCAGCGCACAGTGGGAAAACACATCTCTGACACCAGTGACACAGTGGTTTTATTTACTTTAGATTTTTCTGATATTAGCATTCATGCCCCATGTCCCAGGAAACCATTTATCAGGGAAAACCAAGAAGGTCAGTGACCCTAACTCTGACCTGAATATTTCTTCTTGTAACTTCTGTAATGATACAAATTACCTATACTGTTTTGTTAAACCAATTGAATATAATCTGCAGTTGGTATAATTAAACCATTGTAAAGTTCTCTGAGACTCCAATTAAATACTTGATCCAAGAGAGAGCTGTAACAACCCAAAATGAGTGATTGAGGCCACTATCTCCATCAATGGAGGTTTATCAGGCCCAAGCCTGACAAGGTGCCTGAGAAAGGCACAGCACAGAAGCATCTGAGACCTGTGCTCTTTGAAAAGGGTCTTGGGAAGTCAGTATTCCAGGGAAGAAGACCGAAAGGGAGAGATAGGACAGGGGCGTGAATGTAAGTGGGCACATTCTTATCAGGCCCCAGTTAGTGCTAAGGACATCAACATGCTATATACACTAAGGTAAAGATGTGAAGGGAAGGAGGGACTAGGGACGATCAATTGTTCAGGTATTCTCATATAGAGGGGATAAAATGGAACCTGTTCTCTCTCTGTTCTTCACCAGGAAAGAGAAACTGTGATCAACATTATCAGTGTGGGAAAGACACTTTTGTTTCAGGAGCTAGACTTAGCCTGCAGACCTGCAGTTACCATTTTGTTGTCCTTGTTCATGGGCAGCCGGCCAAGACTTTGTTGCCTAGGAAAGAGCTGAGGGGACAGTCCTTACAGATACCTCAGGCCTTTCCACTTTGGTGGGGACCTGGCTAATGCAGATGTTGGTAACAGCTGTGCATTTGGAAGTTCCTTGATTCAGCCTCCAGGCTTGGCCTTCCCTTTGATAAGGATTTAGAGGTTTGGGGGACTGGTCCCAGGTGCTATTTCTCTTTCCACCTGCATAGTCAGGTGGCATCCCATGGTTGACACAGCACTGTGGCTTATCATCAGCCCATGACATTGGACAGTGCCACAAGTTCAGATCAGATGACCCCGGCTCTAGCTGGCATTAGGAAAGAGCAGCTTGCTCTAAGTTGTTCAATCCCCCTAACTTCAGTTGCTCCTCAGCAAAGTGGGCGTCCTGATCATGAAGGCCTTGAGTGACAGGACGCTGAGCCCCACAGGGCCCTGGCATAGCTCCCAGCTCATGCGGCCTGCCACACACCTGCCCATCAACCTGCACACTCAGAATTCCTTTCAAGTCTCACCTTAATGGTTTTCCCTAGTAGGTGAATGAGTATTCTGTGGAATGCTATAGAACCTATTTTATAAACAAAGCTCAGTGAGGACCCAGGTCATATTTTCACCTTCCTTCTGGAGGCTACAGAGCCTGCGAGGTGAAAGGAGCATCCCCCAAAGCCGGGGTCCCTTTCAGGTCTGCTCTGCAAGATGTCAATCTTGGTATCCAGAAAGCAGACCTCAAGGGCAAATCCTTAATGTGCCCAACACAGTGAGTGACATCTCTGGACTGGGCCCACATCTGCCATGTTGTCCTCTCTTCTGGATTCTTAAGTCCAGGAGTTGAGGACGAGAGAACAAGCTGCCCTTGACCAGTCACTACATAAACAACCATGCAGCCTGTGAGATAAAGTCTCCCCTCAGGGGTCATCTCAGGAATATTTAAAGATTGACTCACCCTAAATTTGCTTCCAGGCAGTTTCTTGTCACTGAATCCCAAGAATAGGTCTGTCAGGCTCATTCTTCTACATTTGAGTATCACCGGAACCATGTGACACGATGTCACACAGCATTTAGTACCATCTACCCACAAGCCAAGGGCACCTGCCTTTCTGTCCTCTGGCTTCAACTGACAAAGGAAAGGAGATGTGAGGCCTGTCAGCATCTCCCTGCAGCACCTGCGATCCCAGGACCAGTGACACTGAAGCCCCGCTCACCCACTTTGTAGCAAAAACATAAACCCTTCTCCAGGTAAAGAATGGAGATAGGGATCAGGGGCTGGGTGACAACCTCTAACCAGCGCAGACCAAGCTGCCCTGGTGCCTGGCGCCCTGCAGGAGTCCTGGCGGGGTGGAGACTCACAGACGGAGCAGCCGCTGATGATGGTGTGTGATAGCAGAGGAGAGCAATGCAGGCAAACACCCAAGGCTGGAAAAGCCTGGCCAGAGCCAGAGAGCAGGGGTGAGCAGAGCACTAAGTGAGGGTCAGTAGGGGCAGGGGAGAGGAAAAGGAGAGGCAGAGAGGGAGAGAAACAGAGCCACAGAGAACTCAGGGACAGAGACCAGGCGCTCTCCCTGAGACACACGTGCCCCGCCTCCCCACCTGCATGCTAAGTCAGAGGGCCCAGTCCTCAGGCACTTAATGCAATTCCCAGGGCCCAGCCCTCTGAGGGGACAGTGCCCCTCCCTCCTCCTGGGCCTTCCCAGCTCCATTCAGATGCTGAGTTTGTTGTTGCTCCTGCAGCTTCCTGGGGCAGCGAGGAGCCCATCCCACCCAACTACTGGCTTCCCCAGGGGTCTCAGATACCCATCAGATGCCACACTGATGCACTCCAAGCAGGGTCCCCTCCCCAGCCTCTGCTATGGGTCACACCACTGGGCGTGCCTCCACAGCACCACCCTGTCCGATGCACTCGGCCACTGCTGGGAGAACCCTACCTGGGCCCAGCAGCATCTCAGCAGATGTCGCTTAAGGCAGGAGAAGACTGAGAGAACACATGTCAAGAAAATATTCAGTACTCAGAATGGCATCAGCCTAGCAACAGGGACAGTGCCCTGTTTGTTCCTTCCTCCTCCGGCTCTGGATGCCAAGTAAGAGGTTTTGTGGAGGAGAGGACCTTGAGGCCCATTAGACAAAGCATTTGTGTCTATGCAACAAACAAACCACAAAATCTCTGAGGATTAAATAGGGAAGCAATGAGGGGCCCAGGAGAAGGGCCCAGGGGCTCTGCCTTACCTGTACTGAGCAGCAGTGCCAAGGTGAAGGCTCTGGACACCACCATGCTCAGCAGAAGGCAGCACCAGCCTCCACAGTGGCTTAGCCCTCCTGCTCTGGGGCTATATAGACACACTCCTGAATCCTGGCTCCTCTCTCCCAGGTGCAGCCAAGGCTGGCCCAGCTGCAGGCTCTGAGGGTGCTGCAGCATTGCCTGGGTGATCTGGGAATGGAATGAGCTTAATGCCAACTAACCCTTATCTTCTTGGCCAGGTTCTGGGTCCTTGACACTTGGTTTGAAATACAATGGCCATGTGCTCTTTTGCTTTCCTCGTCCAGGTGGTCTCAGATGAACACTCTCAGGTTGGGCACAGGCCAACATGACCTCTAGTTAGAGCAGCTCTCCTTCTGTCTTGAGGTAACTCCTAGCACGTTTAGCTTTATCACTTTACACAATCACAACAGCTGGCAGTCCCTCCTGTACCGGTGATCTTCTGTTGGGCAGGGTATTCTCCTCTTGATCTCAGCAGGGAGGTTAGGACCTCTACCTTTAGGTGATGGAATTTTTCCCCTCCTTTGCAGAAGGCTTATTGTCCTCCCTGTTAAATACCCACTTTATGTTAGGTCTGTGCATGGGTGCCTTTGCCCTGCACTAATTTAGGGCTTGCTTTTAATTGGCTTTTTTGTATTTGCCTTTAAGCCTAAGTACCCATATATGAGGTTTTCAATGTTGAGGGCACACCCGGTATTTTCTGGAACTCCACCTGGTAATATGTTCAGATATTACAGTGATCATTCAATCAGTTGTTCTTAAACTAGAAAAGTTTGATGACATCATATACTCAAAATGCATATTTTACAACACTTTGACATTAAAACCAAACATTTAGAACTCAAAGATTAACTCAAAAGCCAACACACACACACACATACATACATACATATAGCTATATACACAGGGTGCCAATAAATATATACACATTTTAAGACAGGACAAAATAGGCCATACACAATGGATTACATTCACATCTGCAGTCCTAGCACTCTGGGAGGAAGGGGTGGGTGGATCACTTGAACTCACTTGTTCAAGATCAGCCTGAGCAAGAGCAAGACCCCATCTCTAAAAAATGTATAGTTGAGTCCCAGCTGCTCGGGAGGCTGAGACAAGAGAATTACATAAGCCCAAAAGCTGGAGGTTGCTGTGAGCTGTGTGACGTCATGGCACTCTACCGAGGGCGGTAAAGTGAGACTCTGTCTCTACAAAAAAATAAAATAAAATAAAATAAAAATGTATAGTTGTCATGGAGGCCACCTATAGTCCCAGCTACTCAGGAGGCAGAGGAGCGCTTGAGTGTCAGAGTTTGAGGTTGCTGTGAGCTATGAAACCAGAGCACTCTACTGGGATGAAGAAACTGATACTCTGTCTAAAAAAAAAAAAAAAAAAAGATAAAACTGTATTAAAATTGTAATACTCAAGTCACATTTGCCCTCTGCAATTACAGGAGATGTTCAAATGTGATTTGTAGTCCTTATGTTATCAGATATATTGAGTATTACAACTGGAACATAGTTTGGTTTTTTCCTTTATTAAAATGTGTATGCATTTGTGGTGGGGGGCCCTCTGGCCTGTTTATGTGTGTGTGTATATATATACATATATATATATATATATTTTTTTTTTTTTTTAACCGAGTCATACTCTGTCACCCAAACTGGAGTGCATTGGTGCAATCACAGTTCACTGCAACCTTCAATTCCTGGGCTCAAGCAAGACTCCTGGCTCAGCCTCCCAAGTAAGCAGCTAGGACTATAGGCACCTCCAATCATGTTCAATATTTTGTTCAATATTTGTTATAAAGGAGTCTCACTATGCTGCCTAGGGTGGTTTCCAACTCCTCACATTAAGCAAATCTCCCTCTCCTCGTCATCTCCAAAGGCGGAAATTGTAGGTGTGAGCCAATATTCAGCCACCAACAGATATATTTTTAATAAATCATGACTTTCTTTTTGAGTCTTAAAAAAAAATAAGTAAAATCATGTCAAAGTCCCCCTTCCCATCCTAAACGGAGTGACACCACTACTATCCTTAAGGGCAGAGGATGGAGTCTAGGAGAATACTGTACAGTAACATTAGTCTGATCTTCCTTCTCATGCCTTGCCACATAATAAAGTGTCCTTTCACAACTAACTATTCTTTCTCCAATCTAGTATATAGGATAATCAGTGTATGGCTAACTGACTTTAACAACTTAAGCCAAAATTTGATTCACAGCTCATATATGATTGCTAACGTCATAAGGAAAGCCCTCAAATTTACGCTTATCCTACTTTGTTAGAGAAATAATGTTAGTCCGACTGTTTTTCATAAGCCAGTAAATTTATGTTTTACTACTTTGCGACTAAAATTCTAAAAGAAGAGTTATAAGATCTTTATTTATGTGTATGTATAAGTGTTTAGATGTGTTCGTGCATATTTAGATACGGACATATGTGATGTGTTATGTTCTGTCTACATCATAAATTGTCATGTAGGGGTGTAGCTCAGTGGTAGAGCAAGCACGTGCTTAGCATAAATTGTCATGCAGTCAGGCAGAAATCGCTTAAGAAATTGTGTTCTGATGGCTTCAATGAATGACTGCTCATTGAAAAATATATCATAATTAACCCAAATGTATTCAACATGACATGTGACTTAAATAAATCTTTGATAAATTGATTAGCTTTAAAATTGTTAACATAATAAACTTAGAAATTTGTCAATAAAAATTTTGTCTAGGCTTTAAAATTGTTAACATAATCAACTTAGAAAATTGTCAATAAACATTTTGTCTAGGTTTTCAGGTAGGTTTATCTGAAAAAAGCCAAAAACGTAGCCCCAAGAAATGGATGGACAGCAAATCCCAACACCTTTCCTTTGGGGAGTGCCTGGTCAGATGAGAACAAGGCAAGGGAAGTCCTTACGTTCTAGTGAGAAACTCCACCACCCCAGGACCCTTCCCATCTTCCCAGAACCCTTACAGTCTCCCTGGCCCAGACAGGCTTCCCAGTCTCATGTTTCCACATCATCATGGAAGCCCAGCCTGTCACCATGGGATCCCCACAAAGAAGTTGCTGTCTCCTCATCAGCTGTCTTTCAAGTCCCCAGGGGACAAATGCAGCAACTCATGGTGTCTGTCATCAGGCATAGCCGCTGTGTCAGAGTGAGAGGCTGAGGCCAGGGTGAGGGTCCGTGGCCTGGTTCCTGCCTCTCTGGTCCCTGGGAGAAGGGACAGGAGTGGGAGCAGCATAGTACCCCCAGCCCCCTTAATGCAGGCAGAGGGGAGAGGAGCTTCCATCCCCACCCTGTGAGGGCCACTCTGCACATGGGCTGCTCTTGGTCCTGGCATGGCTCCCCACATCCACTTTCTCCTTCCACATGTCCAGAACTGATCTGTACCCCTCACCCTCACTTAGCCCCGAGCATATCCCCCACTCACAGAAAAGAGCCCAGAGCCCCTCTGGGCTACAACAAAACAATGGGGGGGGGGCATGTCTCAGGGCACACTCAGCTCCCTTTAGAATAACATTGCTCTCTGCTCAGCCAGAGTCCACCCTGTGTGCCAAGGTCAGTCAGACACAAGACTCAGTCTCTGGAAAGAACAAAGGACAATACGGGCATAAGGTCAGACCTGCCCATCCCTCTGACCCTGGAGCAAAGGGAACACAGGAAACGCCTGACCCCTTCATCCCACGTCCTTCCTCAACCTCATCCTCTCCTTGCTTCCCCATCTCGGTCTACTTGGCCACACTTCCTTCTTCAAAACCCGGGGGCACAGGGTGGGCAGATGGTCTAAGCCCTGTGTCTCAGGCAGCTGTCTCACAGGAGGCCTTCATCACGCAGAGACCTGAATGACCTAGAAGCCCATCCAACCCTGAACAGGTCTGCAGGGGGCAGGGGCCTTAGTCACACAGATTCCGTCATCTCTCTCATCCACATCACGGTCCATGCCTGGTCTGGTCCGCAGGCTCACGTCAGTGACCGCACCCTTAACTCAGTCATGCAGTGACTCATGACACATCAGAAATGCCTTCTGAGGCTCAATCACTTCATTTATTTTCTTCCTCTGTCAGGAAAATTCTTTGAAGTACAAAAAGTGATTCCCATTCCAAGGGCAAAGATTATATACCGATTAAACCCAACCTTGAGCTTGTTCTGGGTTGAAACACTCCTGAGGAAAACTTGTTTCCTCTGGAGAGAGTTAGGATGGGGGTTCCCTTGTCATGGAACAGTTGTCCTTTGAGAGGATTCCTGAAATACACTGTGCAGGCCCCAAGCAGACAACAGATCATCGGGAAGAGACTAAAGATGCTTCCAGGCAGAGGGGAGGGGGGAGACCAGGCCAGGAGAGGCTGAACTTTGCTGTGCCCAGAAAACTCTGTGTGTTATGGCTCAGAACAGGGAGGGGGGTATGGGGGGAGCAGTAGAGAGAAGGGGGTGAAAGGAGAGGCCAGATGGTAAAGCGTGGACAAGAAGGACAGGGAGGGCAGCCTTAGCCAGAGATCAGGGAGCCCCTAGGGGCTTTCAGCAGGGAGCGGAAATGGAGTGGGATAGTGTTTCAGATGCCTGGGGTGGGTGGTGCAGGGAGAGCAGGAGGCCAGCATGTGCCCACTCTCAGGGACGACAGCACACCAGCAAAATGAAAGCTGAGCACTCAATGCAATGGTGGAAACAGACTGTATCCCAAGGTTGCACCTCGATGGTCCACACACACTCAGTTTTTGTCCCATTATAGTTGATAACCCTGCCTATTTCATCTCTGTAGTGGCCCCCACACTGGCCGGGCTCTACAAGAGATCAAAAGGCCTCTACGCTGTGCAGGTTCATGACCGAACTTCCCAATGTCCCTCCCTCCTGGATCAAAGGTAACACTGAACATCCTAGGTGGGTAGCCCCCAAACGAGGTAGCCTCATAGTAACTGTTCATACATTGAAGTGACCCCTTCCCATATTAAATTACCATGTTTGTCCCCATAGGTAAACAGAAGAATTAATGGCCCCTCACTGTAACATTCATGTACATCTACCTTATTACTGGATTTTTAAGCAGAAAAACAGAACTTTTTCAGATTTCGAGTATTTTTCCCATGGGAAGCTTACAAGATAGCAAATAGGGGGTATGTCTTTGCCAAAGAGGGGAAGGAGGACCCAGGTCCCTGTCCCTGTGAGGCCAGAGGGAGGGGCTCCAGGGCCCTGCTCAGTGAGGCCTCAGGCCCCGCTGCTGAGACTGAGGATGACAACAGCACCTTCGTCCAGGGCCTGATGTGTCCATGTCTGTTAAGTGCTCAGACTGTGCCCAGCACATCCTGCTCACTGGGAACGTCAATCAGTTAATCACCAGGTGGCCACATTGTGGGAGACCCTCCTCCTCTCCCTGCATCCTTCACACTGCCAGCATTGCCTCGGCCTTCAATGCTCTCACCTCTGACACTGAGGGAGGGGCCACCTCACAGCCCTGAGACTCCAGGCATTTGGAGGAGGCTCCTGTCCTCCTGTGACACAGGCCACGTGAAAAGAGTCCTTTTCCTGCCTGGCGACGCAGTATAGAGGGCTTGGTAGGGGAGGAGCCCTGGGCTGGGGAGGAGAACACAGGAGCCCTGGAGGCAGGTGGGGATTTGGGAAAGTGAAGGCTGATGCAGTGTCAGGACCAGACATAACAAATGCTTTGGGCCAAGTAATCTCCCCAGCCCATGCCCTTCCCACGGAGCCATTTGGAGTCCAACACAAAAGCCATCATCTCTGTGAGGACACAGGCAGGAGGATTAATCCTGTTGGTACTTACCTACATTAAATAAGCCGGCACATGTTTTGGCTGAAAGACACAAAGAACAAAGAAATTAGAAGCTGAATTCTCAGATGAGTCAGGGCAGAAGAATGGGAAATGACCACACTGTGAGGATGAGTTTGAGTACAAGGGGCAGAGCTGAGTAGGCAGAGGAGAGGGCATCACTGTCCCCATGTGTGGGAATAACCCTGGGCCACTCAGAGGGAAGGAGGGACATGGTCTGCCGTCATCCTGGAAGACCACCTCACTCCCTGCTTTCTCTGTGTCTGCAATTTCAATCCACTGAGGTTCAGTTTTCCCACTGTCTGGGCACACTCAGAAAGCACATCTCTGACACCGGTGACACAGTGGTTCTATTTACTTTAGATTTTTCTGATATTAGCACTAATATCCCATGTCCCAGGAAACCATATATCGGGGAAAACCGAGAAGGTCAGCGACCCTAACTCTAACCTGCACATGTCTTATTGTAACTTCTGTAATGATTTAAATCATCTCTTTTCTGTTTTATTAAACCAATTAAATAAAATCTGCAGTTGGTAGAAATAAACCATTGTAAATTTCTCTGAGACCCAAGTTAAATATTTGATCCAAGGGAGAGCTGTAACAACCCAAAATGAGTGATTGAGGCAAATATCTCAAGCAATGAAGGTTTATCAGGCCCAAGTCTGACAAGGTGCCTGAGAAAGGCACAGCACAGAAGCATCTGAGACCTGTGCTCTTTCGAAAGGGACCTGGGAACTCAGTATTCCAGGGAAGAAGACACAGAAAAAGAGGTAGGAGGGGCTAGACAGGGAGGCAAGGGGATACATTCTTCTGAGGCTCAATCACGGCTGAGGAAATCAACTTTTTATATACGGTAAAGTAAAGGTGTGAAGTGGGGACTCGAGGGACAATCAATTATTCAGATGTTCTCGGGGAGCGGGGAGAAGGATAGAACCTTCCTCTCTCTGTTCTGCATCAGGAAGGAGAAACTGTGATCAACATTATCAGTGTGGGAACGACAGACTTCAGTTTCAGGACTTAGCCTGCAGACCTGAGTAATCATTTTCTTATCCTAATTCATGGGACGCCTCAAAGACTTTCCCTCAGAAAGACCTGAGGGCACAGTCCTTGCACATGCCTGAGGCCTATATGCTTCTGTGGGGACCTGACTAATGCAGATGTTGGTAGCGGCTGTGCATTTGGAAGGGGGTGTTGCATGACTCAGCTCCAGGCTTGGCCTTCCCTTTTGATAAGAAGGGTTGGGGGGCTGCTCCTCAGGTTCTATTTCTCTTTGCACCTACATAGTAAGGTGGTCTCCCGTGGTTAACACAGCACTGTGACTCATGATCAGCACATGATACTGGGGCAGCCCTACATGTTCACATCAGATGACCCCGGCTCTAGCTGGCATTACAAGAGAGCAGGTTTCACCAAGTTGTTCAGTCCCCCTAACTTCAGTTGCTCCTCAGCAAAGTGGGTAACCTGATCACGAAGGCCTTGAGGGATAAGAGGGTGACCCCCACAGGGCCCTGGCATAGCTCCCAGCTCAGGTGGCCTGTCACACACCTGCCCATCACCCTTCACTCTTGCAGCTTCTTTCATGTCTCACCTTGGATAGTTTTCCTACTAGGTGACTTAGTATCCTTTGGAATTCTCTAGAATCTATTCTGAAAATAAAGCTCACCCAAGCCCTGGGAGCACACCTCCAACTTCCTCCCTGGCCAGAGGATGTACTGGCTTCCACAGAGGAAGAAGCATCTCCCCACAGCCGGGGTCGCTTTCAGGTCTGCTCTGCAAGATGTCAATCTTGGTGTCCAGAAAGCAGACCTCAAGGCATATCCATAAGGTGCTCGGACAGCAAGTGACATCTCTGGACTGGGCCCACCTCTGCCATGGTGTCCTCTCTTCTGGATTCTTAAGTCCAGGAGTTGAGGACGGGAGAACAAGCTGCCCTTGACCAGTCACTACATAAACAACTGTGCAGACTATGCAATAAAGGCTCACCTCACAGGGCATCTCAGAAATATTTAAAAATTGACTCACCCTAAGTTTGCTTCCAAGCAGTTTCTAATTCACTGATTCCCAAGAACAGCCCTGTCAGGCTCATTCTTTGACATTTGAGTATCACAACAGCCATGTGATGTGGTGTCACACAGCATTTACTACCCAGAAGCCAAGGGCACCCATCTTTCTGTCCCCTGCCTTCAACTGGGTAAAGGAAAGGAGACGTGAGGCACATTAGCGTCTCCCTTCCAGCACTGCCATCCCAGGACCAGTGCCACTGAGTCCCCGCTGCTTCCAGTTTCCAGCAAAAGCATAAACCCTTCTCCAGGTACAAAATGGAGACAGGCATCAGAGTCTGGGTGACAACCTTTAACCAGGGCAGGCCAAGCTGCCATCATGCCTAGTGTCCTGCAGGAATCCTGGTGAGGAGGAGGATTCGCGGGAGGGAGCAGCCCCTGATGTGGGGTGTGATGGCAGAGAAGAGCCATGCAGGACAAACACCCAAGGCTGGAAAGGTCTGGCCGGGACCAAAGAGCAGAGGTGAGGAGAGAACCAAGTGAGGGCTCAAAAGGGCAGGGGAGAGGAAGAGAGGGAGAGACAGAGGGGGAGAGAACGAGGGCAACAGAGCCACAGAGAACTCGAGGGACAAAGACCAGGCGCTCTCCCTGAGACACACGTGCCCCACCTCCCCACCTGCATGCTAAGTCAGAGGGCCCAGTCCTCAGGCATTTAATGCAATTCCCAGGGCCCAGCCCTCTGAGGGGACAGTGCCCTTCTCTCCTCCAGGGACTTCCCAGCCCCATTCAGATGCTGGGTTTGTTGTTGCTCCTGCAGCTTCCTGGACAATCCACTGGGGCAGCGCAGAGCCCATCCCACCCAACTACTGGCTTCCCCAGGGGCCTCAGCTACCCATCAGATGCCACACTGAAGCATTCCAAGCAGGGTCCCCTCCCCAGACCCTGCCACGTGTCACACCACTGGGCGCGCCTCCACAGCACGACCCTGTCTGATGCACTCGGTGAATGTTGCAGAACCCTGCCTCCCCCAACAGCATCTCAGCAGATGTTGCTTGAGACAGGAGAAGACTCAGAGAACACATGTCAAGAAAATATTCAGTAATCACGCTAGCATCAGCCTAGCAACAGGGACATTGCCCTGTTTGTCCCTTCCTCCTCCAGCTCTGGGAGCCTAGTGAGACGTTTTGTGTGGAGGAGAGGACCTTGTGGACCATTGGCCATGGAGTTTGTTTCTATTCAACAAGCAAACCATACAATTTCTGAGAGTTATACAGGGAAGCAACGAGGGACCCAGGAGAAGGACCCAAGGGCTCTGCCTTACCTGTACCAAGCAGCAGTGCCAAGGTGAAGGCTCTGGACACCCCCATGCTCAGCAGGAGGAGGCATCAGCCTCTGTAGTAAGCTCAGCTCTGCTGGCCTGGGGCTATATAGAGACACTGCTGAACCCTGGCTCCTCCCTCCCAGGTGCAGCCAAGGCTGGCCCAGCTATAGGCTCTGAGGGTGCTGCAGCATCACCTGGGTGATCTGGGGGTGGGGTGAGCTTAACGCCAACTATCCCTTATCTTCTCTGCCAGGTTCTGGATGCTTGTCACCTGACATGAAATACAATGGTCATGTGCTCTTTCTCTTTCTCTCCTAGTCCAGGTGGTCTCAGACAAACACTCTCAGGTTGGGCACAGGCCAACATGACCTCTAGTTAGAGCAGCTCTCCTTCCTGTCTTAGGATAACTCCTAGCACATTTAGCTTTATTACTTTGCCAGGGGTCCTCAAACTGCGGCCCACGGGCCACATAAAGCAGTGTGATTGTATTTGTTCCCGTTTTGTTTTTCTACTTCAAAATAAGATATGTGCAGTGTGCATAGGAATTTGTTCATATTTTTTTAAAACTATAGTCCAGCCCTCCAATGGTCTGAGGGACAGTGAACTAGCCCCCTGTTAAAAAAATTTGAGGACCCCTGTAACACAATCACAAGAGCTGACAGCCCCTCCTATACTGGTGATCTTCTGTTGGGCAGAGTATTCTCCTCTTGATTTCAGTGGGGAGCTTTGGACCTCTACCTTTACATGATGGAATTTTCCACCTTCTTTGCAGAAGGCTTATTGTCCTTCCTGGTAAATACCCACTTTATTTAAGGTCTGTGAATGGGTGACTTTGTCCTGCACTAATTTTGGGCTTGCCTTAATTTGCTTTTGTGTATTTGGTTTTAAACACAAACACGCACATATGAGCTCTTCATTCCAGGCTATTTTCTGGGACTCCATCTGGTAACATGTTCAGATATTACAGAGAGTATTCAATCAGTTTTTCTTAAAAGGAAACTACAGAAGTGTAGCTATGACATCATATTCTCCAAATAATAGGTGCGTGTTTTATGATAACTTGATGTTAAAACAAAACATTTAGAACTCAAAGATTCCTTCAAAGGCCAACAAACAGACCCACACACAGAGCCATGTACAGTGGGTGCCAAAAAATATATGCACATTTTAATAAATGAAAACACGGGCCATGTACAGTGGCTCACATCTGTAATCCTAGCACTCTCAGAGGCAGTGGTAGGTGGGTTGAGCACACTGAGAGCAGCCTGAGGAAGAGCAAGACCACCTCTCTAAAACATAGATCCATGTCAGGCGACGCCTGTGGCTCAAAGGAGTAGGGCGCTGTCCCCATATGCTGGAGGTGGTGGGTTCAAACCCAACCCCGGCCAAAAACTGCAAAAAAAAAAAAAACCAAAACAGACCCGTATCATGGCAAGGACCTATGGTCCCAGCTACTCAGGAGGCTGATGAAGCAGGATCATGTGAGCCCCAAAGTTTGAGGTTGCTGTGAGCTATGATACCAGAGCACTCTACAGGGAGCAGGAAAGTGAGACTCTGTCTCAAAACAAAACAAAAGGCAAAATAAAAAACTGTGTTAAAATTGTAATACTCAAGTCACATGTGACCTCTGCAATGAAGGGAGGTACATGAATGTGATTTGTACTCATGTTATCAGAGATATTGAGTTTTACAATTGTAATGTAGTTCAGTTTTTTCCTTTATTAAAATGTGTGCGGATTTTGGGGGGGGGGGATCCTCTGGCATGTTTGTGTGTCTGTGTGTCTGTGTGAGGGCATATTTTATTTTTACAGAGTCTTGCTGTGTCACCCAAACTGGAGTACATTGGTGTAATCACAGTTCCCACAGCCTTCAATTCCTGGGCTCAAGCAAGGCTCAGCCTCCCAAGTAACTTGGTAGGAATATAAGCAGCTGCAAACATGTATAAATACTTTTTAAAAATATTTGTTATAAAGGTGTCTCACTATGCTGCCTAGGGTGGTCTCCAACTCCTCACATCAAGCAATTCTCCCTCCCTGCCCACTTGCAGATGCCAAAATTACAGGAATGAGCCACTGTGTTCAGCCACCAGCAGACATCTTTTTAAAAAATCATAATTTTCCTTTTGTGTCTTAAAAAAAAGTAGGTAAAATTGTCATGTAAAACTACCCTTCCCTATACTAAAAGAAGTGACACCATACTTACCTTTAGGGTAGAGAATGGAGTCTAGGGGAACACTGTACAGGGGTCATTAGACTAACTCATGTTTTAGGGCTTGCCACAAATAAAATCACCTTTTCTCAGTTAACTATTCTTTGTCCAATACGGTGTATTGGATAATCAGTATATTGCTGACTGACTTTAACTACGTTAGCCAAAATTGGATTCACAGCTCCTATGATTGCTAACATAAAAGAACAAGTCCTAAAATTTACCCTTATCCTTTTTTGTTAGAGAAATAATGTTACTCCAATGGTTTTTCATAAGCCATTGAATTTGTTTTACTAATTCATGACTAAAATTCTAAAGGAAAAGTTATAAGGTCTTTATTTATGTGTATGTATGTGTGTTTAGATGCATTCATGCATATGTACATACATGTACGTATGTGTACGGTGTGTTGTGTTCTGTGTACATGATAAATTGTCATACATTCAGGCAGAAATTCCTTAAGAAATTGTATTCTGATGGTTTAAATAAATGACGGCTCATTAAAATATATATCATAATTAACCAAAATCTATTTATCATGACAAGTGACTTAACTAAATCTTTGATAAATTGATCGATTTCAAAATTGTTAATATAATAAAATTAGAAATGTTGAACGGTGCATGTGGCTCAAAGGAGTAGGACACCGGCCCCATATGTTGGAGGAGGCAGGTTCAAACCAAGCCCCGGCCAAAAACTGAAAAACAGTAAAGAAATATCTTTTTTTTTTTTTTTCTCACATAAATTGGATTTAATTTTGACCAAAGTACATTACTTAAACATTAATTTTTAATTCAACTTGTTAATATGTTGTTTAGGATATTGCATCCTCGTTTATAAGTGACATATGTTTGTAATTTCCCCTTCATACTAATATATTTTCTCCAATTTTTTTTCATGTGAATTCATTTTATTTTATTTTATTTTATTTTATTTATTTATTTATTTTTTTTTTTTCTGTCGAAGCAGGAACTCAACTTTATTGCGTCAAGCAGCCACTTAAATAGAGCGTGGGGAAGGGGCGGGGAAAGGAGGCGGGGGATGAGGTGCATGACAGGGTTGGGCCAATGGCATGGTACCACGTTGGCTGTATCTAGGTAAAGGCAGTTTCAGGCCAGGCCTTGCTGAGTCATTGCTACACGGAAGTAGCTCGATGGATCTACTTCTAGTCAGGCTCGGGAAGTTGCACCAGGCCTCAGGGACATGGCAGGGCCCAACAATTCCCTCTTTTGTTTTTTGTATGGCGGAAAAACATAGCCCCTGTCTTAGGTTGCCTGCTCTTGCAGTTTCAGTCTTACCCGTCATGGGGATACAAACATCAATGGTTTGGT
>CAUYPK010152626.1:0-10389 GCA_963574355.1 Loris lydekkerianus
GCCCGGCCTGAAACTGCCTCTACCTAGATACAGCCAATGTGGTACCATGCCACTGGCCCGACCCTGTCACTCACCTCTTCCCCCGCCTTCTTTCCCTGCCCCTTCTCCACAATAAAAAAAAAAAAAAAAAAAAAAAAAAGAAATATCAGGATTTAGGATGCTTGGAATTCCATTTTGTAGTAATTTGACATCAGCACATTAGCTTTTCCCAGTGCTGGCTGAGAAAATTCTAAATAGGAAGAAGAGGTTTAGGAGTGGTAATCTGGTAGAGGCTGAGGCTAGAAGGCTTGTCTTGAAATTATACAGTCATGAACCACATAAAGATGTTTTGGTCAACAACAGACTACATACATGACAGTGGTCCTAATGAGATTATAACACCATATTTTTACTGTTCTTTTTTTTTTTTTTTTGCAGTTTTTGTCCAGGCCTGGGTTTGAACCCATCACCTCCAGCATATGGGGCCGGCGCCCTACTCCTTTGAGCCACAGGCGCCGCCCTTACTGTTCCTTTTTTATGTTTAGATACACAAATACTTACTACTGTGTTACAGTTGCCTGCAATATTCAGCACTGTAACATGCTGCATAGGTTTGTGATATAGGCGCAATAGGCTACATATAGTATAGGTGCATAGTAGTCTATACAATCTAGGTTTGTGTGCGTACACGCTATGGTGTTTGCACAATGATGAAACTGCCTAGTGATGATGTATTTCTCAGAATATATCCCTGTCTTTGTGACACATGACTTATTTGCAAAGCAGGACAGTATTTTTACTTAGATTCTATGTTTATTTGGGAAGGTTGGGGTCATTAACCCTTCTTCAGAAGCATGCCTTGGTGTTGCCCCTAGTGTTAGTCCTCTCCTGCATAGTTTCTTGGTAGTAAAAAACTGGATGAGAGGGACACTAAAATTTGTATTCTTTTCTTGGCTAATTCCAGTCAGAACCAGTTCCCCAGAAGGGGATGAGAGGTGGGGAAGTGGGAGACAGTACAAAAGTCTTGCTACCATCTCTGGGTACCCCGTTTTAAGTTGGATGGACCTCCTACCTGTTTTTCCTGAGCCAGAGTTTCTCAAATCGTGTTTCCTGAGTGTCAATAGGTATTATAAGACAAAATGGTTTTCAAGGTCAAATTGCTTTGGAAATGCTCTGTAGTAAGTGTTCACTTAAGGTCAGTCATTGATAGGTTCTTAGAAACTGAGACTTTAAGGGAAACAACATATAAAGAAACTAGTTAAGTTCCTAGTTACAAAAACATCACCAAATAATGACCAAAACACTTGGAATGACCCAAACACATTGAAATAAATGTGAGCTTATGCATATATTTACGAAAGATTAATAAAAACAAGTAAGATAATTATTTACCCATTTATTCCAGTTAAGGGTCTCAGGTGGCTGGAGTCTACTCCAGCAGCTCAGGCAGAACTCAGCCCTGGACAGGATGCTATCTCATCACAGGGCACACTCACGCACCCACCCACACTCAGAGTGGGACCGTGTAGACAAGCCAATGAACCTAACATGCACATCTTGGGGATGTGGGATGTATCTGGAGAAAACCCATGTAGACATTGGGAGAATGTGCCAACTTCATACAGACGGTGGCTCCAGTTAGGAATTGATATATATTTTTTCTCATCAACATTATAACAAAATGACATAGAACAAAACAGGATTTTTTTTTTTTTTTTTTTTTTTTTTTGAGACAGAGTCTCACTGTGTTGCCCTTGGTAGAATACCAGGTGTCACAGCTCACAACCTCAAACTCTTGGGCTTAAGTGATTCTGTTGCCTCAGCCTCCCAAGTAGCTTGGACTACAGGCACTTGCCACAACGCCCGGCTATTTTTTTTGCTGCAGTTGTCATTGTTGTTTAGCTAGCCTGGGCTGCATTCTAACCTGCCACATTGTATGTGGCTGGTGCTGTACTATAGGCCCTGAGCCAGGATCTGCTGTTTTAACAAGAGTGTATTAGTTTTCTAGGATAGGTGTAACAAAGTACCAAAAATTGATGGCTTACAACAAGAGAAATTTATTCTCTGTCAGTTGTAAATGTTAGGAGTCTAAAATCAAGGTGTCTATATGTGGCTGCTTCTTGGGGACCCACAGGGAGAGCATATTCCCTGCCTCTCTCTCAGATTCTGGGGGCTGGCAGCAGTCTTTGGCATTCCTTGACTTGTAGATGCAACACTCCAATCTCTGCCACCTTATCATTCACATGGTATTCTTCCTGTGTGTCTGTATCTCTTCTCATAAGGACACCAGTCATTGGATTCAGGGATGGCCTTTCTCCAGTATGACCTCATTTTAACTTGATTATATATGCAAAGGCTCCATTTCCAAATGTAAGGTCACCTTTATAGGTCCAAGGGTTAGTACTTCAACATATCCTATTTTTGTAGCCACAATTCAACCCCATGACAAGGAGAAACAAATTGCTTTATCTTATAGCTTCCTACAGGCTTTAATTTTGGTGATGCTTTTTTAAAATTCAAGTAATGATAAAAAAACATTTCTTACATGTAGTATCCCATGCAATTGGTGTTCTGAGGAACATGTTTGAAACGATGTTCACCCACTCACCCAAGGAAACAATGCCTTGGATGAGTGAGGCAAAAATATAGTCCTCTTCTTTAAATATAAGTCTCTATTTAAAAGTGGCCACTAACCCATAGCTAAAGGTTCACAATGATGGACTGTACTATCTGGTTGCCTGTTGGTCACTGCTCATTATGGATGTCCCACCAGAGTGACCCTTTGTATGGGTCCCCAGACCTGGCTGCTAAGGCTGGGGTGATATGGTGGGGAAGACTGGTTAACCCAAGCCATTCTAGAGAACATCATGTTCATATTCTGGTGTTTATGGCTATGGCACTTTGGTTTCAGACATTCTGGAACTTGCATGATGTTGCATTTCCTGAATCCTGAAAAAGGACATTCTGGCTTGTTCAAAGGTGACTTGGGGGACAGTTGGCAGGGTCACTCTGTCCATATTGGTTGGGCACAATTCCCATAGCAGACATGATAGACCTAATTTTCTTGTAGTAAGTAGTGTGATCAATATTTTGTTACAATTTTCCAGCAGGTGGCATAAAGTACCTTGAGGAAGGGGAATCTTTTTGTAGTTGCCACAAAGGTGACATATGATATAGAAGCAGCCCTGTGGGTGAAGGAAAAGCCATTATTATGAACTTGTGGAATGTTGGATTTGAAAGGGCTCTGAGAAGTGATCCAACTCTGGATTTGTTAGGACTCTTGCTTGCAAGTAATAGAAACCCACCTCCAAATGGCCCAGGCAAAAAGGAGAAGTCATCAGAACACAAGAAGCTATGACTCAAATATATTTGATCCAGGGACTCTAATGTTGCCAGGACCTACCTGTTTCTCTGAACTTTCATTTCTGTTCCTCAAATGTACCTGCAACCTGCTTTCTTAGTCTACCAGTCCAACACATGGTGGTAGACAGCTCCTGGGTGTCATATAATAGAGGTTCAGCAGCCAGCAGGGAAACTGACCTATGTCTCAGTGTTAAAATTTCTAGGGAGGAAACTTAGTTCAGATCAATCAAATGGTGTGTGTGTGTGTGTGTGTGTGTGTGTGTGTGTGTGAGAGAGAGAGAGAGAGATTGATTGTGACCACAGCAACTGAGTGGGTATTGGGGTAGGATGGGCAAGTGGTAATAGTCACACATCCTACAAGGGAGAATTGCAAGCAGAGGTCCAAAGGCAGAAAATGGCTTGTCACCAATTACACAGCCAGTTGACAGCAGAGGTAGGAGTGAATGAGTAGATGGTCAAGTCTGCATGCCTTTATAATCTTACACTGCCTCTGTCTGGAAAGAATGTGACTTTATTGGTGTGATTTCCCACTTCAAGGTAAAAAAAATTACAAAAATAGAATCAGAATATTATTTAGTTCTTCCAGAAGAGGTGAGTGAAGAAATGAAGAAATATAAAGAGAAAGGCACTATATAATTACTAAGGACATTTCCTAATCCACTAAATATTTTCACACCTTCTAAGGCTGAAGTCAAGGACATATCTGAAACAGTGACGGAGACTGAGTAACTGAGAGGTGGCATGGCAATCCCCATCTCCTTGGGTTTCAGTTATGTTTTATTAATCTGTTGCCCCCCCCCCCCCCAATTTATGAGCTGGGTATTGTAAGCTTTACTTTTCGGACGAGGACGCTGACATTCGGTAGTTTTTACCCAAGCTGCTCAGAGAGAACCAAGATTTCCCCTCAACCAGAGTTTGTCTAATACCAGTGTCTATCTTTGGGTGATTCTGAATAGTGATGAATGAAAAACTCTGACGTGACAGGGAGTTCTGCGACAAGCACTGATCACCCGGAGGTTGGGCGAAATTGATGTTGCCCTCCTTGCAATAATAGCTGCCGTTTCGTGGGAGCGGTTACCTGTCAGGTACGGTGTTGTGTTTATTCTCTCCTTCAGCCCTTAGGACAATCCTAGGAGGTGGGCACACAAAAAAAAGAAAACTAAACCCAAGTCATTGCCTTTTCCTGAGTATTCTGTGAATAAATTCCCATTAGTAAAATGCTTAATAAAATGCTAATTTAATAAATTAAAGCTTTATTCGGACTGAAACTACACGCGCGACGTTCCCACCCATTGCCACTAGGTGACGTCACGACCAATACCCCCCAGTAGGCTCCCAGCCAGAAACTCCGGTTCTCGCGACAACTGTGGCTTCTTCCAACCTGTCTTGGACATGCGCGCGGCATAGAGCGCTTTGGCCAGAGTTGTTTGATGGTTTTCTGTCAGTCTTCCTACCTTGGAGCTCTGAAGCACTCCCTTCCTCACAGCCACCCGAGATCTCGCGAGACTTGAAATTCTGCCTCCCCCCCGCTCCTTGCGCCTGCGCATAGCTCTTAAAAGCAGAAGGTCGCGCTTGGAGGAAGTGGCGGATTTGGGTCCCGTGGCCGAAGCGCCGTTACTTCTTCTCTGAAGCTCCTCTAGGCCGCTTGCCCAGACACCCGCCGCCAAGATGCCTCGAATTATGATCAAGGGGGGCGTGTGGAGGAATACCGAGGTAAGTCTCTTTTTCCCGCCGTCCGCTGCCCTCTTCCCTCTAGCAGCTTGTGCGCACGCGCGTGGAGGTCGGAGGAGGCGAGGCGGATGCCCTGCCCGGGTCTGCAGAGGTGGCTGCTGTGGGGCGGGCCCTCGGGGCCTGTGCGGTGTCCCCTGCCCGGCGTTATGTGAGCGCCTCCAGGAGAGGGACCGTGATTTAACTACCTGACAACTCAGCCCTGTACTCAGTGCCAGGCATTTGTGAGGCCCTTAGCAAACATGTTGTATTGAGCACGCGTTGCCCCCTTTCCCCAGAGGATCTCGGTGTGGCTAGTGAGATGAAAACAACAGCTGGAGTTGGTTTTCTGGGGACACCGTCCTTTCTCAGGCCAGGGACCGCAACTTTCTTTGATATTCAAAAGAAATTGCTGTGGCCACAACTTTTTTTTTTTTTTTCCCTTGACTTCCTTGCTGAGAGGAAGCAGCGTGGGTGCCAGGTTCAAAGAGCCAGTTTATGCCTGCACCTTTCTGGTTGTCTTTTATTAGTACATAACCTGTTTGTCCTCCCTACAGATCCCAAGGTCTGTCTCTTCCTGTCACTCCGTCTTTGCCTGAATAGAAGCCAGATAGGACAGAGTGCCTAGGTAGTCTCTGCTTCCAGAAATGTAGTGGATAATGACTGCCTCTGCTAAAGAGTAGTAGAGAGAGTAAAATAGAGACTAGATTTTAGTGCATTTTGTGTTCAGAGTGCACGGAATTTATCAGTTTCAAAGCACATCTTATCTTTTCATGTTTTCTACCTTGGAATGTCTTTCTGCTGTTTGGCATCTTTCTGCCCATCCTTTAAACATAATTTAGAAACACTTTTTTGGATCTTTGTGCTTTCACCATGTTAAGAATTAGTTGCATATCCAGTGGTCTTGTATCTTTTTTCTTCCATTTGTTACAGCTTGTTTTGTCTTTTTGTAACTATGTATTCTTCTGTGTGATGCTGAGTAAAGTTTAACCTCTCAAAGCCTGTTTCCTCATTTTTCTAAATAGAGATAATACTTACCTCTCTTGAGGATTAAATAAATTAATATATTGAGAGCAGAGTCGGACACAGTAGTTTTTAAGTAAATGCTAGTTGTTGTTTTTTTCCCCCTCACCAGACAACATTGCAAGAGGACCAGTTCTTGGTATCCCTAGAACCTAGGTCAGTAACCAACAGAATTAGGCTGGTTGCTTGGCATTTGTTTTCTGAGTGAATCTAGTAGCTATATACCTGCTTTATATACTTAGTTGAAAATGTGTTGGGGTTCAGTAGTATTGCAACAAAGTTACAAATAAAAGACTATGAAAACTGCTTCAGCTTGCACTGAGGGAACCAGGCTGTTTAAATTGTAGAAAAAAAATGACTTCAGAGGGAGAGAGAGATGTAGAGTCAGTTAAC
Source organism: Loris lydekkerianus (assembly GCA_963574355.1). Taxonomy (NCBI): domain Eukaryota; kingdom Metazoa; phylum Chordata; class Mammalia; order Primates; family Lorisidae; genus Loris; species Loris lydekkerianus. The sequence continues at coordinate 6,466 of CAUYPK010152626.1, forward strand.
AGTAGGATTCCTAATGCAGTGGTCAAAGCCCTGCAGTCTTCCCCTACCCCTTCCAAATCTCTGAGTGTGGGGTGGGGAGGCTCAGTTATGAGGCGTATAGCTCAAGTCCAGTGTGGAAAAAAGCCTGATTTAGCTTCCCAGGGTACGTTGGGATTGGTGCATTCCATATTGTGGTGGGTACCTTGGTGAAATGGTATGTAGAAACTGGGGGAAATCAGAGAGAGGGCTGATTGGTGGAGTTAAGGGACAAATATTTAACATGTAAACTGCCATGTGAGTTGTGTTTAACTTACTCTGAGTCCAGAGCCTTGTGAAGCATATATAACTTGCATGTCTCTTGACCTGTGCTGATTGAATAAAACACCGTGGCCACAAGGAAAAATTATTTTTTCCCAGTGTGGCAGTCAACATGTTGATTCTTAGGTAGATCTGAGATGTAGATTCTTGGGTTATAGTTAGGATTTTAGGATTAAAATAGCCAGAGACTTGGATTCAGTAGTTTCAAACTTGTTTCTTGAGGCTTGGATGTATCATATTTTGAATCTTTTTCCCTAAGACCTGGTTCAAAGTAGGTATTCAGGAAATGTTTTTTGAGTGAATATATAAATGAATGAGTTATACTTTTTTTTTTTAGCTATACCTTTTTGAAGAGGATAGCCACACATTAAAGAATACTTTTTCTTAATCTCAATCACAAACTAGGGTTTCTCTCACATCTGGCTGTTCTCATTCCTAATTTATTGGTGTGTGGTATAAGGGAGGGTAAGATGTCCCAAGGAATTTCTTCTTACTAATTTTTTGAATTTTGCTAATTCATGCTTGCTGTTTATTATTATAGTTAATAAGGTTTTCATCCTTTTTTTTTTTTTTTTTTTAATCTAAGGGAGTATGTTGTATGTGTGTGTGTGTATCTCTGTCTCTCTATAGCAGCAGTTCTCAACCTGTGGGTTGCAACCCCTTTGTAACAATGAAAATACATCCTGCATATCAGATATTTACATTACGATTTATAACAGTAGCAAAATTACAGTTATGAAGTTGCAATGAAAATAATTTTATGGTTGAGGGTCACCACAACATGAGGAACTGTATTGAAGGGTCCTGGCATTAGGAGGCATTAGGAAGGTTGAGAAGCACTGCTCTATAGCAATCCTATCAGAGTTAATTTAAATTTTTGTCATTTCTCACTTGAAATTTTGTGATTGAATGTACTCTTTTTCTTTGACAATTTCTTTTTAGGATGAAATTTTGAAAGCTGCGGTGATGAAATATGGCAAAAACCAGTGGTCTAGGATTGCCTCACTGCTGCATAGAAAATCAGCAAAGCAGTGCAAAGCCAGATGGTATGTACTGGTTAATAAGTGGAAAACAGAAAATTACCTTAATTATGAGGAGGAAATTGTCAGCTTCTGATGCTTATAAAGGAAAGGAGACATGGTGTTATAACAAAAAGTATGGAGTGGGAGAGGGAAATTTGCTTTCTGACATAGTGTCAGTTGCTGTTTATGTAATCATAGACAAGCCATTTTTGGTCCCCTTTTTCCTGCCCTTGTGTTCTCTCAATTAGGAATATAGTACTTGGCTCTAACTGATAAAGATAGGAGGCTCCATCTAAAAGAGTTACTGTATTGGAGAGCGCTTTGTGAAGTATAAAGTCTACTTCAGGGACAAATGATTCCTGGATTATAGAAAAATTGTGTTCTAAAAGTTTATAAGTTGCTGGGGGGTTTTTGTTGTTGTTTAAGTTTTTTTAGAGATAGTGTCTTCTTCTGTCCCTCAGGCTAGAGTACTGGGGACCATCATAGCTCACTGTAACCTTGAACTCCAGGCTCAAGTGATTCTCCTATCTCAGCCTCTCGAGAATTTAGAACTGTGGCTGCATGTACCGTGCCTAATTTTTTAATTTCATTTTTGCAAAGATGGGGTTTTGCTTATTGGCCAGGCTAGTCTCAGAAGGACTCGCAGCTTCAAATGATCCTCCCTGCCTTGGCCTGCCAAAGTGCTGAGGTTACAGGCATGAGCCACTGTGCCTTGCCAAGTTGACTGTGTTAGAACTTACTTTCTCAAAGAAAGAAATGATAAATAAAGGTTAACTTTTTAGAAGAGCCCACGGTAATTGAGTTTCCTCATAATAGAGTGAAAATATTGTATATTTGCTACCTTAAAATAAAATGTAAGCCAACACCTACACTTATGGTGTCACCTTTTAAGTCACAGGGTAATGGATATACTAAGCTATTTACAGGTGTTCTTGGCATGAGGATCTAGGAATATACTTTGGATTGTGTAAGAATGGCCTAGTTTCCTAGGTATTTGAATAGGGGAAAGGATCAGAATGTAGAAATTGGATTCTAAAAAGGAAGATGGTTCTTAAGCTGAAGAAGTAGTTCCGATTTCTATTTTTTCTTAGTGGCACTGCTCCTTCTCTAACATTTGGTAGGATTTATGTCCCCGTTTGCTAGCCTCTCCTCTAGCTTAGTAGACTATATGGAAAAGATGGGATGGGTGGGGCATTAGGAAAGACAGAGGGTGCCATAGTAGTTTTACTTAAATTTCAAAACATACCAAATGAAAGCATATGATGTTGAAAGGCATTTAGTGAGTATAAATCAAATGCTTAAAGAAGTAAGCTAACGTGTTGTGAGAATCAAAGCATGCGAAAGTACTATGAAAACTAGAAACTGTAAAAATATGAAGTGATGTCTCATTTTCAAATAATTTCAAAACTGCTAATAAACTGTAAAATAAATTAAAGCAAATGATAGTTGAGAAAGAAATCACAATTCAGTCACATACCTTTTTAAAGCATTACTCATCTTGCATAATTAAAATACTGTAGACTGTGGTAAAATGGGGAATATTGAGTGGGATAATTTTAACCACACAGTGAATATTCTATTGTTAAAAAGAATAGCTTTAGTAATTGAAGGATGAGAATGTGTGTTTTTCAGACATAGAAGTTAGTGTATCTAATATGTAAGTTGGATATTTTTGCTGGATGACTAATATATAAAATAATATCTTTTTAATAGGTATGAGTGGCTGGATCCAAGTATTAAGAAAACAGAGTGGTCCAGAGAAGAAGAGGAAAAACTCTTGCACTTGGCCAAGTTGATGCCGACTCAGTGGAGGACCATTGCCCCAATCATTGGAAGAACAGCAGCCCAGTGCTTGGAACATTATGAATTTCTTCTGTGAGTGAATCTTTAAAAGCTGCATAAAATATGTGAATGAGGCTAAACATACTTTTATCCTTTTTTTGTCTTTAAACTTTTTTGAGATAGAGTCTCACTATGTCGCCCTCGATTGAGTGCTGTGGCATCATAGTTCGCAGCAGCCTCAAGCTCTTGAGCTCAAGCCATTCTCTTGCCTCAGCCTCCCGAGTAGCTGAGACTACAGGCAGCCACCACAACGGCTGGCTATTTTTTTTTGTTGCAGTTGTCATTGTTGTCCAGCTGCCTGGGCCGGGTTCGAACCCACCAGCCTCATTGTATGTGGCTGGCGCCCTACCTGCTGAGCTTTGGGCACCGCCATGTCTTTAAATTTTTAATTACAAATGCGAGTAAAGCCAGAGGAGCTAAAGCTGTTGGATTATATATTCCAAATCTTCATTGGTCAATCTAATTATATCGTCTGGTGTGTGTGTGTATGTGTGTGTATGTGTATATATATATATATATTTTTTTTTTTATTGTTAAATCATAGCTGTGTACATTAGTGCAATCGCCTGTACCCATTCTAAGATGCACCATAGATGGGGCCCCACCCATTACTCTCCCTCCCCCCAAACCTCCCCCCTCCCTTCCCCTTCCTTGGCCCTTTCCCCATAGTCTTGTGCTATAGTTGGGTTATAGCCTTCATGTGAAAGCTATAATTTAGCTTCATAGTAGGGCTGAGTACATTGGATACTTTTTCTTCCATTCC
>CAUYPK010152630.1:0-25149 GCA_963574355.1 Loris lydekkerianus
AGCAACCTCAAACTCTTGGGCTTAAGCGATTCTCCTGCCTCAGCCTCCCAAGTAGCAGGGACTACAGGCACCCTCTACAATGCCTAGCTATTTTTTGGCTGCAGTTGTCATTGATGTTTAGCAGGCCCGGGCCAGGCTCAAACCCACCAGCCTCAGTGTATGTGACCAGCGCCCTACTCACTGAGCTACGGGTGCCAACCCTGAGCATGTGGTTTTAATTTGCATTTCTCTGATTACCAATGATGTTGAACATCTTTTCATGTTCTTATTTGCCATCTATATATTTCTTTGGCCTAAAGAAATTCCATTAGCATTTCTCTAGTATAGGCTTGCTGTCAATGACTTCCTCACGTTTTGTTGAGAAAGCCTTATTTCGGGCAGCGCCTGTGGCTCAAAGGAGTAGGGTGGTGGTGGTTTCAAACCCAGCCCTGGCCAAAAAAAAAGAAAGCCTTATTTCACCTTCATTTTCAAAAAATGTTTTTGGTGGATGTCAAATTTGGTCCTGACACTTTATGTTTCTTTCAGTAATTCAAAGATACTGCTCCATATTCTTGTGGCTTACGTGGTTTCTGGACATGTTTACTTTATCCTTGCTCCCTTGTTTGTAATCTTTTCTCTTCCTCCGCCTGCCTTCAGGATTTTATCTTTGTTTTTGATTTTGAACATTTGACTATGATATAGGTAGGTTTTTTCCTTTGGGTTTTATTTTAAATGTTTTTGCTTGAGTTTTCTGAGGTTCTTAGATTTGTGGTTTTATTGCCTTTTATAGATTTTAGAACATTGTTAGCCATTATCTCTTCAAATATTTCATCTATCTCTTTTTCTTTTTTCTCCTTTTAGAACTCCAGTTACACATAGCTTTGACCACTTGATATTGTCTTGCAGGTAGTGGATGCTCTGTTCTCTTTTTTTCACTTTTTCCCTCTGTGTTTCATGTTGGGTAATTTCTCCTGACCTGTCTTCAAGTTTATTGATTCTTTCCTCAGCTGTGTCTAGTCTGCTGATAAGCCCATCACAGGACTTATTCATCTCTGATATTGTTTGTTTTATTTCCAGTGTTTATATTGACTCCTTTTTATAGTTTCCATATTTCTGCTGAAATGTCCAATCTATTCCAGAGTGTTGTCTCCTTTTTCCAGTTGTTACTATACCGTATTCATCATGTAGCATCTGGGTCATTAGTGAGTGTGGTTCTGTGAGTTGTTTTATCATTTGACAATAAGTCTCCCCCCCCACACACACACACACACTTTCTTGCTTGCTTTTATGTGTGTTGTAATTTTTTATTAAATGTCATACACTATGTATAAAAGAACACTTAAGGCTGAGATAAATAATATTTACATGTAGGCAGTATGTCACTGGAGTAGGAATTGAGCCAATCTATCAATAGTTGAGCTGGGTTTGAGTTTTATTGTTTTGATCGTTATACTTAATGCACATTAGGCTTCAGATTCCTCCAGCAAGGGGCTGCTATTACCTTGTACCTAGAGTGGAGACTGGAGGGCCCATGTATTTTTTTTTTTTTTCCCAATGTTCCTGTTCCACACTCTCAGTTTGAGCAGTCCCTATATTCCTGTGCCACAGAGGGGCTCTTTTTCTGCCCTCTTTCCCCTCCATCAATGGTAGATCTCTGCTACTAACACTTGGTGCTATGCACGTGGTAAGGTCAGGAAGGATTTTCATTCTCCTGTCCTGTACTCAGTCTTAGATAGGATATGTTATTGGGCTGCAGGGAGAGGCCTTTTCAGCCTTCCTGCACCCTTCTCTCTCCGACAGCCAAACACTGCCTTATGTCTGTGGTGGATCTTGGGAAAGAGACAGTTTCCTGCCCCTCCCCCAGGTGCCTTGGGTGCAGGATTCTGGGCCCAAGAGGGCTCAAGTCAACCAAGGGACAATGGCTTTGGTTCTTCTCTTTCCTCAGAAGCAGTAGAGCTTTGCCCGGCGGTTACTTTGGCAGGAAAGAGTTTCCTCCTGCCAGAGGGATATAGATTTTGCTTCCACCCCTCTCCAGTGAATCTGGGAGCAGAGGACTTGCTACCCCTTCCCCAGCAGCTGAAGGTTTTTCTTTCTTTGAGAGGATGGTCCTGAGAAGTGGGCAGCACTTCATTCCTGCTGCCCAGTGGCAGCCCATCACCTCCTGCACACCTGTGCCACCAAGGGGAGCTCTGGTCTCCTGCCTCACCCCAGTCACTCTTGGGAGCACTGGCTGGAGGCCTGTGCAGAATAGCTTGCCAGAGAGTGCAAACACTCACCACGTGTTGTATTTGTCGCTCCCAGTTATCCTAAACTGATGGGCCAGCCCATGTTAAGCCTTTAAGAATTTTTGAAGTTTTAGCTGCTTTCTTCTTAACCAATTCTGTGGCCATCACGTGTGCTCTGTCAAAGATGAAACCATTTTCATGGTCTGACTCTCCTTGGAAGGGTGTCTTGCTTTTTAGAATTAAATTTTCCTGGTTGTCATGAGAACTCAGCTTTCTGAGTTTTAAGCTTTTCTCATTCTTAGGAAGAAGCAGAATTTTCTTGTTGCTTCCAGTATATCCTAAAGGGAACCAGAGCTCCCCCAAGCCTGCTTTTTAAATCCCATCCCTATGCTTTTCCCTAAGGATTTTTATTTCTAATATCTCATTGATGCTTCACCCTATAAGATAGGAAGGGGTTTTATTTCCTTCCTAGAACCTGCTGATCAAAAATGGTCATCCAGAGAAATCAAGTCCTCATTACAGAGCGATAAGAATCTAGCATGATCCTCCTTGCAGAGAAGTCATTTACACAGCCTCATTTTACCACTTGAAAAATGATTGTGGCCCCCTCACAGGATCATTGCTCCTCTGAGGTTTGGGGGATGCTCAGACAGCTGTTAGCCTTTCTTTTCCAATGACTTTACCTCATCAAGTGCCCCACCAGTCCCAAATCCAGACTCTCTGACTCCAGCCCAGCCCAACTTTGGCTACCCCATTGTACTGTGCTAATTCTAAGGTCTCCTGGGCAAAAAAAAAAAAAAAAGAAAGAAAGAAAGAAGGGAAATCTCCACAGTCATTTTTCCAGGGTTTAAGTGATTCATTTTATGAGTCAATCCTGAAACCTAAGATGTTCTAGTTTTGTAGATAGAAACAATATATCCCAAATGAGATCTTGTTTGTTAGGAAGCGTTTCCTTACGTCAGCTTCAGTGTTGGAAGCGTGCCCCACGGCAATGCCCAGATTGAAGTCCTGGCGTCTTTTTGTTTTTTTCCAGCTCTTGTTGGTGCCTGTGGAGGGAACTACTCAGCCATGACTTCTGTGGTCTATTCCCCTGACTTCCCCGACACCTACGCCACAGGAAGGGTCTGCTACTGGACCATTCGGGTTCCAGGGGCCTCCCGCATCCTCTTCAGCTTCCCCCTGTTTGACATCAGGGACTCCGCAGACATGGTGGAATTGCTGGATGGCTATACCCACCGTGTCCTGGCCCGGTTTCACGGGAGGAGCCGCCCACCTCTGTCCTTCAATGTCTCTCTGGACTTCGTCATCTTATATTTCTTCTCTGATCGTGTCAATCAGGCCCAGGGATTCGCTGTCTTATACCAAGGTAAGGCACTCTCACCTCCGTGGCGGCCCTTTGGGCTTCATTTCCTCACCACCATGACCCCTGGGTGATTCTTGCTGGGTGGACTGGGAGTCAGAAGTGACAGACTCAACATGCACATTACCCCAAGGCTACAGCTCTTTCCCTACCTCCCATTTCATAATTCGTTTATGTTTCATGATACAGGAAAGAAGCAAAGCCTGTCAGTTTTGCTATACTAGTAGTAATTTTTTTTAGAGATAGAGATAGGGTCTGGCTCTGTCACCCAGGCTGAAGTACAGTGGCACAATTACAACTCACCTCAAATTCCTGGGCTTAAGTGATCCTCCCACCTCAGCTTTCCAAGCAGCTGAGACTACAGGTGTGCACCACCATGCCCAGCTAATTTTTTATTTTTTGTAGAGACCAGATCTCACTGTGTTGCCCAGGCTTGTCTTAAACTCCTGGCTCCAAGAAATCCTCCTCCCTCAGCCTACAAAAGCTTAGATTACAGGCACAAACCACTATGCCCAGGCTATTTTAGTAGGTTTTTTTGTTTGTTTGTTTTGTTTTGTTTTTAGAGATAGAGTCTCTCTTTGGGGTTGAGTGCTATGGTGTCATAGCTCACAGCAACCTCAAACTCTTGGGCTCGAGCAATCCTCTTGCCTCAACCTCTTGAGTAGCTGGGACTATAGGCACCCGCCACAACGCCCAGCTATTTTTTAGAGACTGGGTCTTGCTTTGGCTCAGGCTGGTCTCAAACTCCTGAGCTCAAGCAATCTACCTGCCTTGGCCTCCCAGAGTGCTGGAATTAAAGGCGTAAGCCACCATGCCTGGCCCCTATTTTAGTAGTTCTAATGACAGTTTTCCTGGGAGGGTTTAAAAAATAACTAAAGACAGCTGAGATTAGTAGAATTGGGAGGCTCTCAAGAGGTCATTGTGTCCATCCTTCTGCCTCTAATCATCCCAGCCAACCCCAAAGGACTAATTGACCACCTTTTTTCAAATCCTCCTAAGCTGGAGCCACACTCTGTTTCCCTGTAATGAAAATGTGTGCTGGGCGTGTCTCTTTGTCAACACATAAGAAACACAGAAGTATCTGAGACATAGTCTTGGTCCTAGATAGCAAACCTCAAGCAGAGTTCAGGTAGAATGTGCTATAGGAGATCAGTGGGAGAGGCATCCTCTGCAGATGGGACAGTCTTGAGCAACAGGTAGGATTTGGGCCGATGGATAGGAAGGAAGAGGGCCTTCTAGGCAGAGGGAACCACAGCTGCCAAGTGCAAGGGGAAGGGAACTACAAATCACGCTTAGGTGTCCCAAAAGAGACCAGCCACACAATTAGAAATGGATAGCTGCCTCCTTCTGCCTCCTGCAAGCCCGGAGTCTGACAAATTCTGCTTTGGGGCCAATGGGACCAATTGAAGGAATTGTACCAGGATCAGAGAAACAGGCCTTTTCTTCATAGCCAGTGCTCTCTTCTCACACAGCTCTTCCTTATCTCGTAGCTCTCTCTCCAGTTAATTCCTTTTGTTCTTCCAGCCATCAAGGAAGAACCGCCTCAGGAGAGACCCACTGTCAACCAGACATTAGCCGAGATGATCACGGAGCAGACCAACCTCAGCGTCAGTGCTGCCCGGTCCTCCAAAGTTCTCTACGTCATCACCACCAGCCCCAGCCAACCAACTCAGACTGTCCCAGGTAGCAATTCCTGGACACCATCAGTAGGGGCTAAAAGCCGCAGAGTTGAAGGTAGTGCCCTCAGCAGTGACAGTGACAAAAGCACTCTTGGGTGTTTCTCATGCAGAGGCAGGTTGGGGGTACTGGCTGTGACCTACAGTCTGTCTTGGCCTTTGAAGGGAATCTTCACTAGTTTGCTTCCTTAGTCCTTAGGAAAAAATGGTTCACCTCCAAAGACCCAGCATGTGTGCTTTTTGTTTGTTTGTTTTTTTGAGACAGAGTCTTACTACGTCACCCTCGGTAGAGTGCTGTGGCATCACAGCTCACAGCAACCTCAAACTCTTGGACTTAAGCAATTTTCTTGCCTCAGCTTCCCAAGTAGCTGGGACTACAGGCACTCGCCACAATGCTTGGCTTATTTTTGGCTGCAATTGTCCTTGTTGTTTGGCAGGTCCGGGCTGCGTTCAAACCCGCCAGCTCCTGTGTGTGTGGCTGGCGCTCTAGCCACTGAGCTACAGGCGCCCAGCCAGCATGTGTGCTTTTTATACATTGTGACTAATCAGCTAATCCAGTGCTGCTTTCTCACATGGAGATCACCTTTCTAGAGCCCCAAGTTGTAAAACCCGAATCCATCGGCATTCTCAAGAGATTCATATGTTCATTCATTCATTCAAAAGATACATAAGTGCTTCAATGGTGTCGAGTACTCTCCTGAGCCCTGGACTACATAGAGTGAACCAGACAAAACCCTTGCCCTCCTGTGGCTTCTGAGAGGAGCAAGACAGGAAGCAAAATACGAAGCCAAGTAGTGATGAGAGCTTTGAGGAGAAGTCATGGGAAGGAGAGAGAGGGGGCAGTGACCTTTTGTGGTTTAGGCTGGCTGACCTGGTTGGGTAAATACTTCCCATGTCTGTTTTTTTCCAAGGAAGTAGAGCCTTCACGAGCTGGATGGTGCCATCAGTGGTCACCTAGCCTAGAGGCTTTCAAACTGCTCTCCAGGCCCCTGCAGGACCCAACATAGAAGGCCAGAGAGGAAGGCTACTCCAGTGCTTGCACGGCATCATTTGGCTGTGGATCTTGGTGGTCTTTTTTCTTTTTCTTTTTTTTTTTTTGAGACAGTCTCATTCTATTGCCCAGGCTAAAGGGCAGTGGTATCATCACAGCTCACGGCAGCCTCCATCTCCTGGGCTCAAGCGATTTTCCTGCCTCAGCCTCCCATGTAGCTGGAACTATAGGCTCACACCACCACACCCAGCTAATATTTTTACTTTTTATAGCGCTATTACCCAGGCTGGTCTCAAGCTTCGGGGCTCAATGATCCTTTCACCTTAGCCTCCAAAAATGCCAGGATTACAGCCATGAGCTACCACACCCATTCTTCTGGTAGCATTTTATAGGCCATACATTCATCCCTCTGAGGAGGAAACTGAAGCCCAAAGTAAGTCATCTGTGGATGCACGGTGGTTCTAGTGGTAGAGACAGAGTGTACACTACCCCTTTCAAACTCTAAGTCCAGTGTACTTTAGATCATACTGCCTGCCTTTCCCCAAGAGAGAGTTCTAGAATGAGGCGAGGTTCTCAGAAAGCTTGGGGCTCAGTGCTCAGTCCAGCTCAAAGCTGCTCCTTCTGCCATGTTTGCTGGCCGCCCCCCTGACTGCAGGAAGTCTTCAGCCTGACCTATATTTCTGAGATGTTGGTGTTCACTTGGGTCTTCCAGCAGACCTCCTTCTGAAAACCAAGCACAAACAGATCAGGTAAACTCTGTCTTTTATACTTGCAGGGTGGACGGTGTACGGCCTGGCAACTCTCCTTATCCTCACAGTCACTGCCATTGTAGCAAAGATACTTCTGCATGTCACATTCAAGTGAGTACAAGAAAGACCTGCCTGGTTTCAGGAAGGGGGAGGCTTGGAATTCATTTATATTATGCTTCATTTGTCTAGAATTACATGAGTAATTACAATAGTACAATAGTTACAATAGTAACATGAGAATATAATTCCAAAGCCCTTAGTCCTAGGCAGCGTAAGGCAATGGACATTCCTCCATCTCTGAAGAATGATATGTACAACTGGACAGATCCTGAAGAATGATATGTACAACTGGACAGATCTCATTAAGGTCTGACGGATTGTATTTGTTCTCATGTCCAGAGGATAATATTTCAAGGAGGATTCTAACAGTCCTGGTTTAAAAAGCAGCAATTTCCATTTTGCTAGTCCCTTACAGCGATCTCTCTCTTTTTTTTTTTTAGAGACAATTCTCACTTTATCGCCCGCAGTAGAGTACTGTGGCGTCATAGCTCACAGCCACTTCCAACTCCTGGGCTTAAGCGATTCTCTTGCCTCAGCCTCCCAAGTAGCTGGGACTACAGGCACCTGCCACAAGGCCTGGCTGTTTTTTTTATTGCAGTTTGCTGGGGCTGGGTTCGAGCCTGCCACCCTCGGTATATGGGGGTGCCCTACCCCCTGAGCCACAGTGCCTCCCCCCCTTACAGAGACCTTTATGCTGTCCCTCCTAGGATAATGCCATGCATACTTCCCGATGCCTTTTAGAAATTGGGAAATATCTTAGGAAGAGAATCTAATAGTTCAGTAACAGTGCTTAATTATTTTAAAATAATTATTAAAGAAATGCATAGAAGGTTCATTCTTCAATTCTGACCAATTTGGAAAACATTTTTTCTTCCCTTATTTTGTTGTTCAGGTGTAATAGTTTCACCTCCAGACAAAGAGCAATTTTTCATGCTACTCACGCTTGTGAACTTCCAGACCTCTTTCTTACATTTTTCTAGATCCCTGCTCCGTCTTTCCTGTGTTTCTTAGTGCAGCTTCTCCCCAGGAAAAGCCCCTTTTTTCCTGGCCTTCTCACTTGCCTCTGTTACAGAATTTTTTTACACATTAAATACAGCCTCCACTGCTATGTTGGCACCACCTATGCAGACACCTCCACCCTACATTTGAAGTTTTTCATTAGAAACAATATCCTTCTCATTATTTACTGAGCTCACTCTCATGCTTTATTTTTATATCAGTATGTATATATATGTATGTACACACACTTTTTTTTTTTTTAGACAAAGTCTCACTTTGTCACCCTTAGTAGAGTGCCGTAGCATCATCGCTTACAGCAACCTCACACTCTTGGGCTCAAGCAATTCTCTTCCTTCAGCCTCCTGAGTAGCTGGAACTATAGGTGGCCATCACAACACCTGGCTATTTTTAGAGATGGGGTCTCACTCAAGCTCAGGCTAGACTCGAACTCATGAGCTTAGGTGATCTGCCCACCTTGGCCTCCCAGAGTGCTGGGATTACAGGTGTGAGCCACCGCGTCTGGCCAAAGCAGAAAAGTTTTGCCTTCATCCTGCTTTAGCCAGGTAGGTTTCCAGGTAAATGGCATTTGAAAACAGAGTTATTTAAAACATGTTTTTTGAAAATTCATAATCTCTCAGGCTAGATTTTTCCAGATTTGAATAATACTGCTAGTTAGAAAGTTCTTTGTTATTCTGAGATGGAATCTATCCTGCCTTCCAAATTGCCTGTTTCATCCGCACAATAGTCCTCTAGATCTTTAAAGGTCCTTTCCAAAAGCTTGCTCCACTGAACATCCCGCTTCTTAGGTATAGTATTTCATCAGATGATAGGTTTTGTTGCTTTGTTCTGATCTACTGGAAAAATTATTTTTGTTTGACAGATCCCATCGTGTTCCTGCTTCAGGAGACATTAGGGATTGTCATCAACCAGGGACTTCGGGGGAAATCTGGAGCATTTTTTATAAGCCTTCTACTTCAATTTCCATCTTTAAGAAAAAACTCAAGAGTCAGAGTCAACAAGATGACCGTAATCCCCTTGTGAGTGACTAAAAACCACTGTGGACATGAGGTCCCTCCCTGAGCTCAGGGCTGCTGGGGTTGACCTGTCCTGTGGTTCTCCCACAGACTCTTCCCTGCCTCTCCCTCCACCTGGGCCTCTTCAGGGGCACCCTCCTCTAGACCGGGAGGGGCACCATGCTACAGGGGCAGGCACAGCCTGGATTCCTCCTGCTTCATCAGCTGCACTTGGGAGAGAGACTCAAGACCATCGGGCTTGGCCCTGTCTGCATCTCTCTCTGATCTAGCCGTGGGGATGCCAGGATAGCGGGGCAGAGAAGGTAGAGACGGTCGTGGCTGGCACTGGGCTCGGGTGCATTCTAGGTGACTGTCAGGTGGTGGGAAGGGTTAGTTATATGGAATACACCTTGCTTCTTCTCTCTGTTGTCCACACACAGATCAGTTTCTCCTGGTCCTTATGATTTGGAACAGGGCCAGCAAGGGAGAGTTCTTAGGTTCTCGTGAGGATTGGCCTGGTCCCATACAAGCGTGGACTCCTGGGCATTAGCAAAGAGTAAAGGGGGGGCTGGTGCTCGGTGCTGACCCTGGAGACTTACTCTCTGGGTGCTGGACGGGACAGGCTTCCCCCGACCTAGAGGGCCTGAGAATAGGGTCTAAAACCCCTATTTATGTCCAATCTGACACGAGTTTCTTTCTAGATTCTTCTTTCCATAATTCAGTAACCTGCAGAGAAATCTTTGAGAGGCACTCAGTAACTCCTTTTCAGGTTGGTTTTATTTACCCTTGTCCCCTGTGGAAGCTGAACCAGGCCTTAGCTTCTCTGGAATTCTCTCAGCTGACTCTCATTTCTGAACAGGGAGTATAAATATTGTGCTTTAGCCTTTAGATAGCGTTATGTGGGACATGGGGCCTGCGGTCCCTCCTTGAGAGGTCTCACATGTTAAAAGAAAATGAAAAACACCCACAGGGCTGTGCTCTTTTATGTTCCCTCATGGGAGTTGGGTTATGAAGGGCTCAGGAAAAGGTAAAGACTCTTGTCCCTGGTCCCGTACTACCCTGTCCCTATGACAGGGAGATGAACTGCAGACACTGGTGTGAGAGGAGGGAGCACTTGGGAACTGATCCTCTGAGGATAGGCTCTAATATTGAGAGCCCCAGCTGCAGCAGCCACCAGTTGGGAGAGTTAAGTGTCATCTCTAATTTAGAAGTCCCCACCATCTGGAAGCAGGCTTTGTCAACAGCAGCTGAGGAGAGGGACCTGTGCCTGTGACAGCAGGGGTCTGGCCCTTTCCCTGAGCGTGCCTCTCCCAAAGATGCTTGGGCCTTTGTAGTTGTTGCCTCTCGCCTTTGGTTCCCTCTTTGGAGCGCTTTGCCCACCTTACCCACATCCCTAAGCTCCTGTCTACTGTGGCTCCATCTGAGCTTCTGGCAACCCATCTGTGCCTGATTGCCCCTGGGAAAATAGAAGGGCTATGCGGGGCCAGCTGGGAAGTGTCTGCAGCGAGAGATGACATTGGGCAGCCTGAGCTGCAGGCAGAGAGGCATTTTGGGAGGTGTGTCCACAGGTGGGCAAGACCTGCAGAGGGTGCTGAGCCACTCCAAGCTGTCTCAGTGCTTTAATCTGGGAAGGGTGATTACCTCGGAGCAGCTGTCTACAAGCCCCTGGGTCTGGAGGCACAGGCCTGTCACACACCAGGACCACTGGAAATACATCAACATGTGCAGTCTCCAAGCTATTTGTGGCTTTTGTGGAATCTCCTCTCAAAAGCAAGGAGTTCAGTTGTGTATAGTCCCAGAGGGCACAGTGCTGTGAATAGATTCATTCGCAGGGCAAAGGGAATATGGCATTTGGCCCCAGGAAGGGTTTGCCTGGCTGAAACACAGCTGTTCAGCGGCCCAGGGCTAAGGCTGACTTCCTACCCACCTCCTTTCCCTCCTCACATCTCAGGCCTGCCAGCACTGCTGTGTGGTCAGAGTCTGCAGCTGGAGCAGCCCTTCCAGGAGGGCCCGGGAGGAGCTGTGATGCCCAGTGCTCCCTTTCCTGCAGGGCCTCCAGGATTGACTCACCATCCATGGAGCAACCCTGGAAACCCAAACCCACCTCAGGGCAGCATGGCAGGGAGAATGACCATAAATTGTCCCCAAGGCAAAGCTCCATTTACCCATAAACATGGGGTCCCTGCAGCCCAGCCACGGCCTCAGAACCTGTGGGCAACACCCCACAGAGGACTCCTGCAGCTAAGTAAACACCTGAGAAATAAATTATCCTGGAAGAGAGAAGGTGGGCTTCCAGGAACACCAAGGAAGAAACTCTTGATCTTTTAAGAACCTCCTTTAAAAGAGGGTATTGAAGGTGGTAGGAAGGGGGTGACCCTGAGGGATAGAAATGATAAAATGTGTAGCAGAAGTCTGGGAAGAGGCAGGGAGGGGTATAAGGGATCACCATGGACTGAACGCACCCTGCCCAAGGCTTCTTTGAGGTGCCAGAGCATGAGAAGAGGCTGCAGGGAGCTCCCTGGCCAAGTGCCATCCTCACCCCTATTCAGTGCCGGCCCCGGGCCTGCCTCTCAGCGTGTGCCCCAACAGGAGGGCCCCTGGGAGCTGATCCTGTTGCCTCTGTGGTGATTGTGCCTGAGAGTGGACCAGCCTCCTGGTGTCTAGTGGCATTTCTCAGGGTCCTTGGCCCCTCTGACAAGGCAGGCAGGAGGCCCTCAGTGCTCTGTGTCCTTCCATGCTTATCTAATTGCTTGCAAAGCAGAGAATGGGCAGGAATGAACCCCCACGTCAGGACAGGGTGAGTCCTCTCTGTTGAGGAAGGGAACCGGGCTGCTCAAACCTTTGAAGAGTGGGCTGTGGCTCAAGACTCCACTCAGCCAGAAGCCCAGAGATCAAAGCACTATAAGAAGCTGTCCTGGGCCCGGGGCCTAGCCACAGGGCGTGCCTGGGCACAGCTTCACCCACTTACCCCCATTGCTAGCCTAGGCAGAGCCATCACGGGGCTCTGTGTGTCCTGGGCACTGCACACTGACTCTCCGTGGGCACTTATGAGTGGATGTCCTCTGGAATCCTGCTGCCCTTTCTGCTGAGGCCGCACCAGGGTTCCTGCAAAGCCCAGTCAACTGGCACCCTGTTTGGTTTCAAATCTCCTGTTTCATGTTTGATGTCTGCTTGCGTTACTACCTTGGAAATTTTTAACCTTTTGATTATTTCCTCTGGTGTCTTTGTTTACCTTCCTCATTGTTCTACCTCCCAGGCCAGGTCTCTTGCTCAGCTGCCCTGGTGTGGGGTGTTGTCCAAACCTTCCAGCCACAGCTGCCACTCCCTCAGGCTGGACAGCTCAGGGGTGACAGGGCTTCCCCTCTGCCTGCAGATCCCCGATGGACCCCTCTCACAGGGGGGTGAGCATACTCAACAAGTGAGCATACTCAACAAGGCAGGAGTGGGCTGTGGGGAAGTCAGAGGTGAATCTCCTGCTTCAGAAAAGACATGTCTTTAGGAGGACAGCTCGGAGCCCCTGGCCTGCCTGCACGGGCCCCGGGACTCCCGTGTGTCAGACCCTCCCATGTCCAAACTCACCTCCCAGCGGGGAATTGACTTTGGATGACAAGGCTTTATTTGTAAATATGCTCATAACATGCAACTCTGAGAACAAAATAGAAACATCATGTATTTTAAAATGTAAGATGAAGTGTGATGCACTGCATACGATTTAATATATATTTCTAGGATTTTGTTATTTAAGAAAATGGAATGTAATGGTACTTAACTTTTACAAAAGAGAAAAAAATGTTATTTTTACTGTCTGGAGAAAAATAAATATTCTCATTGTTGTAGAAACAGTGATGGGTCCTAGGCTGTCATTTTTAGTGGAATTCTTACCTTCAGGCTCACTCTTTGCTGGTTTTTTCCTAGTAACGGCTCCAGGTTTCCCCCAGTCTTGTCAGGGCTCTGACTCTCAGTGGACCTTGCAGGGAGGACCTGGGAGAACAGGAGTTCCAAATCAACATAGCTCCCCAGAGGATACTGGGAGGGCAAGGAAGAGTGTGGGGCTGTGCTCAAGGAAAGATCCAAGTTTGAACCCGCCTTGAGTCAGTCAGTCTGCCCTCTACCTCAGTTTCCCCACCTAGAAAATATAATTGAATCTTATTTCTTAGGAGTTATGATGATTAAGTGAGAAAATTTATCAAACGTGCTTATATAGTATTTATCCCAGGCAGAATTTATCTTGCCTCTCGGAACAGCCAGTGCTTCCCCTCCACCCCCTTGGCCTCCCACCCTTTCCTTTCTAATTCTAATAGAAGCTCCATGTATGAGCTGCCTACTGTGCACCAGGCACTTTACTGTTAGGGACTATGCATCTCCCAACAAGCCTTTACAGTGGATACCAAATGCCCCTATTTTGCGAATGAGGAAAATGAGGCTCAGAGAGACAGCATGGGATAGTAGTTGGGAGCCCAGTCATCCATTTGTTAGCTGTGAGGCCAATATGGGTAAAACAGGGAGCCTTTGAAGGGTTTCAGCAGAGGAGTGACATTAGATTCCCAGTTGGGAAAGATTTCCTCCTTGCATTCAGAAAAACGAATCATGGTGGGGTGAGACCAAGGTCAAGAGACCAGTTGGGGGGCCGGAAAGTGCACAGGTCCACCGGAGAGATGTGGAGGGCCCACCCAGGCCCCACCTTGTGCTGTGGAGAGAGAGGCCTGTCACACCCACAGGGCAGGGGCATGGCCATGGGGCTGGGCAGCTGAGGCTCGCACCCCAGCTCCACCACTCACGTGACCCAGGGCAAGTAGCCTCGCCCTGTGCACCTGTGCTCCCATCTGTCACATGGGGGTAGTTACAGCACCTGCCTTTGTGACGCTGGGACATTGGGTTCAATGGATTGTTATACCTATTGTATGTTTTCAAAAACTGGTAGGTATTCTTTCTATTCTAGAATAGGGGTTAAGGACAAGGAGTTGTCTAGGATGGGATTCAGGTAATCTGAATTGGTTGGCTGGGTGGAGAAAGGGGCCATTCTTCGAGATAAGGAACACAAAAGGCACCAAGTGTAAGAGGAAACCAGTGATTTCCATTTGAGCTAAGTCCAGGGAGGTCCCTGTGGGACGTGGAAGCAGAGCCGTCCAGCAGGCATTGGACATACAGCCCAAGGCCCCCACGAGGGTCTGCCCTGGGGAACACAGTCCATGGAAACACGGGCACAGACATCCATGGAGTGTCTGGAGCAATCCCAGGTAGCTGCTGAAGACAGTATCTTGGGACACTGTGAGGCCAATAAGGGACACCTGCACTGGACCAGGTGGGTGGGGCCAAGCAGGAGGAGAGGACTTGCCCTGAAGCCAAGGAACCTAGGAGTAACACTTCTAACCAGCCTGGTTCAGGCACACACAGACTGCTGATTCCCGATTTTCAGGAAATGACTCGGCCAGAGGGAAGCCTCTTTAGATCAGCCAGTTCTTGCTAGGACACAGGGTTGTCAGAGGAAAGAGGGCACAGGCCAGGCCTACCAGAGCATATCACCACCACCTGAGATACAGGTGTGGTTCTCAGGGCATGATGCATTGGGCTCCTTGCCTGGGAATCCCTGTGTGCGCGGTCAGAATGCAGGCCCCTGCTGCCCTCCACAACAGAATCTCTGAGAGGCTTTGTGGATGATTCTGAGGCTCATGAAATCTGACTTCCACTTACATTTGTATGGGAAATCTAGTTGTCACTTCCTCTGAAACAAAGTATCTACATTTAGACAGTTGTGCAAATTTCCATCCCTGTTTCCTTCATGGGTGGCATTGTGTTTATTACTTGACTGCAAAGACTGTTTCATCCCAGAGATTCTCTGTAGCACAGAGAGGTGGGGAGGGCAGCACCACAATTATTCCACAGTTGTCTCTGGAAGGGCCATTACCTTGGCCGGCCCTGTCACCTCCCTGGCTAACCTCTGCCTCCACCCCTGCAGCCAGCCCTCACGCTGCTGTGGCTGCTGCAGTATGACAGCACCTTGAAAGGTCAGCTTTACTTGAGTGTTTATCTTCCCCAAGCTTTCTCTCTCTTTCCCAGAAGCTCTTTCCTTCCATGAAGGAAAATATTTTTAATGGCAGGAAATGGCTGGTGGAAAACAAATGGGGTGGCCTTGCTGGTGAATTTCTTAGAGACAAATTGGGCTGCAACAGAAAAATAAATAAATGCAGTCAGAATGTACAACTGTCCTGCCTAAAAAAAACCGTTAGGGACAAGAACAGACTCCCAAATTCACTTGAGTGGACTTTGGGGACCACTGACCTTGACCTTGACCTTTTCTCCTGTGTTCTCTCAAATCTGAGAGGTATAGATGGTGTAAAGCCCACACCCGGAGCCAGCATCAGGGCAGTGTTGGCATCAGCCTTTGTCAGGCAATCAAAACCTCTTCTTCCTGTGGAGGGGAAAAGGGCTAAACAAGGGTGACCTTGTTGCTAAGCTTGGAAGTCACATGACCATCTTCTCTCCCTACTGGGCCATGCATGCCTGAAACTGCAGACAGTCTCTGGGACTCAGAGAACTGGGAAGCTTTTGTTCCTCTGTGGCAAGGTTGGGTCCCCCATGGGGGATTGTTTGTGCTCAGCTGAAAGGGACACTTTAGGGATAGAATATTTCAACCTCTAGAAGCAGCAACATTTGCTTGTAGCTGGAAGTCTTCACTTCTGGTCTCCAGCTGTTGTCTGGAGCCACCAGGCCCCCACTGAATGGGCCTACACCCAGCAACTGGGGGCAGGCAGTTCCAGGCTGGGCCGGACATGGATCAGCCTTTGATTGCCTGACAAAGGCTGATGCCAACACCGCCCTGTCCCCCCTTTGGAGAACCAACTACTTGCATATTGATCATGTGAATATGTTTATAACTAAACTTGCCTTAGTTGCTAGTACCAAAGATAAATTCCAGGAGGTCTCAAGGGGCATTCAGACCTTCTATATAGCCAAATACAGGGGCAGTTTTTAATGGGTCTGAGTGAGCTGAGGAAAGAGCTTTTCAAATATGCAAGGAAAATAATAGTATTAATAACAACTGCTGCTATTTTTGCAGTACCCATTGTGTGCAAGACGCTGTACCAAGCATCCAACAGACATTACTAAATTCATCTTTGCAACAACCCAATAAGTAAACAGAGGCTCAAAGAATTGGTCCAGCCAGTGGCAATCAGGGCCAGGACTCAGCCCAAGTCCACTGACTCCAAAGCCAGGGCTCCTCATTCCACTCCATGACCCCAGCACATCTTCAAGGATGTGGCCTCCAGACAGCCCAGGAAAAGTACAGATTGATTTGCATGGGGGCAAGGAAGGCTTCAAGCGTACACTTCTTCACTTATTTGAGGGTACAGACCCTTCTGGGAATCAGAGTAATGGATGGAGCCCCCAAAAGACTCCACCCACCAAACTTGGCCTGGCAATTCTAAAGGTCCAGAGACTCCTCCCCTCAACCCTTCCAGGGGACTTCCGGTTTAGAATCTCCCCAGAAAACCATGAGCATGGTTATTTGAAAGTTAAAACATTGTCCCAGGGTCTATGGATAGCCCCTCCTGAAGTGCCCATGACGGGCTACATATTTGGTAAAGGGATCTATTTTGCCAGCATGGTCTCCTAGAGTCCCAACTACTGCCATACATCTCAGAGAGACCCAACAGGCTTGATCTTGTTGGGAGAAGTTGCCCTTGGAAACATGTATGAACTGAAGCATACTTCACACATCAGCAAGTTGCCCAAGGGCAAGCACTGTGTCAAAGGTTTGGGCAAAACTACCCCTGACCCCTCAGCTACTAGTACTCTAGATGGTGTGGAGGTTCCCCTCGGGACTGGGATCTCACCCGGTGTTAACGACACGTGTCTACTATATCATGAGTACATTGTCTATGATATTGCTCAGGTAAATCTGAAGTATCTGCTGAAACTGAAATTCAATTTTAAGACATCCCTGTGGTGAACTGTGACCAAGGCTCAGGTACCCAGTGACTCTGGTATCAATTCACCCAATGTGCTCACACACGGGTCACAGGCAGAAAGTTTGGCTCAGTTGCTGTTGAGTAGTCCCTTTACTAAATCTCCTTAGAGGATTTTACATGAACCAGTTAAAAGATTTTTCCCAACTTTTTAAATCCCTTATTTTGTGTTGTGTTTCAGGGGAGGGGTTATTTGGGGGGTTTTCTTACCAGGCACAGTCGATAGAACTGACGATAAAGATGAGAAGAGGTTTTGTTTTGTTTTGTTTTGTTTTGTTTGTGAAGACTAGTCCCATGCAAGACACCAAGTCACAGTAGAAATCTCCCTTACCGGTTTAATCCAGAAAAGGGAAAAATACCCTTCTACCCTTGTTGCTAAGTGTTCACCTTCAGCTTTGATTTTGGAAAAATGTTAAGCATTTATTTTGAGGTAAAAATAAAAACTAATTTCATACAAAAAAAAAAAAGAAAAAAAAAAACAAAGAGGCCAAAAAGGATAACAACACAGTAATAACCACGGATACATTTTACCAACCACATACTGTCAGGCGCTATGCCAGAGGTCAGCAAACTTTTTCTGTAAAAGGCTAAATTCTAAATATTTTACTTGGGTTATTATGAAAGTTTTGAGACAGACTGTGTTATGGTCCATTATTGCACTTCCAAGAAACACAGTTGGGGACTGGGATCTCATCTGGTGTTAACAACACATGTCTACTGTATAATGAGTACATTGTCTATGGTATTGTTTGGGTAAATCTGAAGTATCTGCTGAACTGAAATTCAATTTTAATTCAGCGTCCTTCCTGATTCACTTGTGCAAGTTTCTACTTGCTTGGCTTATCAGTGTTGCTGGGAGCGATTTATTTGTTTCTATATGCATGATTTTATGTTTCTTGATTTTTGTATATCTTAGAACTTTCATAATGACTTACAATGACTTTGCAGTCCATATGGTCTCTGATCCATCCACCAGAACCATGGATAGTCCACTGGGACCCTCACTGACCTGGAGCCATCTGAGCATCCTTATGAAGGGGAATAAAGGTGATGGGAGGTCACCAGGCCACCAGGGTCCCCTTGATATTAGCCTCAGACAATATGTAAACAGACAGGCATGGCTGCGTTCCAGTAAAACTTTATGGACACCAAAACTTGAATTTTATATATAACTTTCACACATCACAGAATACTATTCTTTTGATTTTTTCTCCCAACAATTAAAAAATAAAGAAACCATTCTTAGCTCATGAGCACAGTTTGCGGACCCCTCACTGTCCTAACTACTTCTCACACATCATCCTATTTAAACCTGACAGCTATACTGATTAGGTATTGCTTTTGTCATTTGTCAGATGAGGAAAGACCCTAAGAGGTTAAATAACTCATTCATACCCCCAAGACACAAGGTGGGTGAGTTTAAATTGTGAGGAAAATAAATGAATGACTGAATTGTGGAGAAAGGCAGGTAAATGTGCAGGTGGAGCAGGAAGGAGGACCCTGAAGCAATGGTAGCACCTTGGGCCCTCGCAGTTAAGAGAGAGAGAGATCCCTTCCTCCCACAGCTTTTGCTTAATAAATGATCTGAACTGCAGGGGAGGGCGGCTGGTTTCCTGAGCTCTCCCCCAGCCCCAGGCACTGGCTCCAAGGACAGCGGCTCCAGACCCAGGACAGCTGGTGGCCTTCACATTGTTTTTCCGTCTCCCAGGTTCTCTTAATTACAACCAATTTGCCACCCTCAGCAATTCCTTGTTCATCTTTGCTAATACCCATGAATTGGAACCATTAGCCAGACTCCCAGCCAAACAGCTAAAATCACTTCCCTTTCCCATGTAGGGAGTCCTCCAGTCTCTTAGAAACCTGCTGCCTGCCTTCTTCACGCTGCCTTACTTGGCTGGGATTTGCCATCCAAATCTCTTAGGGAAGGGAGAGGCGGAATCTGGTTAACTTTCCCCAACTCCTTGCCTTCCTGGCTGACTCTGGGGGTTCTGGCAGGTTGCCCGTGGGGGACCAGGTACAGGATGGCTTTTCCTCTTTGGTGCTCTCCCCACTTCCTCATCCTGTTCTTAACTTATTTGCACTGGGGCCCGGGGATTTGGAACTCTCTGCCCCAGAAACAGTGCTTTCCCCAAGTGTTATGTGGGGTGACGGGGCCTGGGGTTGAGGAAGGCTGCAGCATGTAGGGAGGGAGAAGGACTCCGGCTTCATGTCACACCTTTTATACATCACCTTGGCAGAATCACATCATAGGAACATTCAGACCTGATCCTGAAGACATGAGCATCTGGGCTGACTGCAGGCTCTGCTGTCTCTAATCCATGCACCTGTCAGCTTACTCTATCTTTCCAGCCTCCATTCACTCATCCATAAAATAGGGCTGTTGTAAGAGGAAATGAAACAACAAAGGTGAAATATTTAGCTCAGTCACTGGCCTGTGAGTTGTCCATACATTTTAATGATTTATTTTTGAGACAGAGTCTCACTATGTCGTATGAGGTAGAGTGCCGTAGCATCACAGCTCACAGCCACCTCAAACTCTTGGGCTTAAGTGATTCTCTTGCCTCAGCCTCCCAAGTAGCTGGGACTATAGGTGCCCAACACACGCTCAGCTTTTTTTTGTTGTTGTTACAGTTGTCATTGTTGTTTAGCAGGCCCGGGCCCGAATCGAACCCGCCAGTCTCCAGCTACGGGCTCCGAGCCCATTTTAATGATTTTTATCAGTAAACTAAGAATGATGAGGTGCAGGGAGGACTCTGCAGTGGGTCCTGGGCGTGGACCTTAGTCCCGCCTCTGAAAAGGAGAGCCGAATCACAGTTTTCAATTGTCCCTCTCAGGGACCACCAGGAGCTGGGGGAACCGGACGAGCCCTGCCCCTAGGGACTGAGAACCCTCAATCACCAAACTCCACGCGTACAATGCAGGAAGTGAAGGCAGTTATCTCCCCAGAGAATGATTCCCGACTCGGTTCCTGCAAGCAGCTAGTTTCCCCAGCTGACCTTCACCTCTCGGGGACGTAACTTATTATAGGGTGAAAATAACTTTCTCTGCCAGCTCCCTGCCTTCAGTAGATTTTCCTGTTGCTTCGGGTAAGGGAACAAATATAGACTATGGATGTCTTCATAAATTCCCTTAAGGTCCCCCGATGGGCGAACAGAAGGCGCAGCCCCCGAGCCGCCCGCCCGCTCGGCTCTCCTTGGGCAGAACCCAGCCCCTCCTCCTGCGCCCGGCCGCGCTCACCAGCGCCTCCCCGTGGTAAGATCGGAGATCTGCGGAAGAAGGGCGGCCCGGAGCCTCCGTTCAAGTCACGCATTTCTTGGCGGTAAAACTGGACATTAATCCAAAACTCTCACGGTGACACCTAGAAGCCGATTTGCTGCATACCCTGAGGGCAAGTCTCCAGGGCCCTGACCTCTCGGGTCCCAACTATAGGGAAATATTTAGAGCAACTTTTTTTTTGTTTGTTTATAAAAAGAACTCATTCTGTCAGCAGATAAGTGATCAGATAAATTATTCTCCTTCCATGCTACTAAATCCTTTGTCACCACTCAAATTAATGTGGTGCATCTACAAAGACTGTATTAGATATCTTAAGTGAAAAAAATCAAGTCACAGAACATAGCATATCATTTTTGTCAGATTTTTTAAAGAGGCACAAATGGACAAGCCAAGTCCATGGCCAAACCCTCACAGTGGTCACTTAGAAGGAAGGAGGAGGACAGGAGGCAGGGATGCTCACATTTAATTTGATGTACATACATGTGGCTTGAATCTTTTGCGCTCATGAATTATATGTGCAATTTTGAGAATAAAATGTACATTGATTATGAAAAAGAAGTTTGGAAAGCACACACACAAAAAAAGCAACATAAATTTGTCACTGTCACACTACTCAGGAGAAAGCACTGTCACAATGTTGTGTGCAAGCTTCCAGAACAAACTAGCAGGACTTCTTGGGCTAGTCTCCTGGGGTCCCAATGGTGGGAGGGGGTCCAGCCAAAGCTGTTGGACCAGTCGTCCACTTTGCACCCCGGTGTTGCCTACACCACTGCCCCTCCCCAGCCTGAGTCACCCCCAGAGACACCTGCTGGTACAGAGAGTCTCCCAAAGACTCTTTCCTGGGGCCAACAGTACACTCAGCTCCTAAGCCAAAAGGTCCTTCTCTTTGTTAACTACAAAATAAATATCTCCAGGCCCCCTGGGCCACTTGGAGTATAAATGTTTATGTATTTTGGAAAGAGAGAGAGAAAAAAAAAAGACAGACTCTTGCAAGTTCCCCCAGAGCAGATGGATGCCAAGTCAGTAATTAACCCTCAGCAATCGGGGTGTCTGATCTTCCGCCAGCAAGCCTGCAACAAGTTGGAGAGATGGCCAATGTGGGCTTGTGCTATAACTTGGCATCTGATGGGCCTTTAGGTCTCAAAATGTTCTCTGGAAAGTACACTGGCTGCCTCTTTAAAACTCTGAGTTAGGCACCAGGGACTTACCCCCAGGAAGTCCCCCCACACAATAGTGTACCCTACTCCAGATGAAGGGCTATGCTACTCCATAGCATTCATCAAACCACTGGGGGTGAAACCCAGCATGCACACACAGGGCTGGGAGGAAGCAAGGCTGACTGGGGCTCACGTGCTGGTACTTGGTCATCTTAACAATGACATTCATTAAGCACCTAAGGACTCGGTTCTCTGTTAAACTCTACCCACCGTTCATTATTTCATTTGCTCCTCCAAGCAAACCCATGGAGTCGATATAGTTATATTCATATTTTACAGATGAGAAAATTGAGTCTCTGTTGACGTTACTTAATCCTGTGTGGGTAGAATCTTGTCTTCATACAGTAATTGTTGCTTGCCCAAAGTCATCTAGCTGGTAAGTGCTGGCACAGCTGGCACCAAAAACCTTTTACAACTTTAAAATCACACCTGCATCCCCCACCACCATTTGTGTTTACAAACTTTCCACAGTTATCACTTTTCAATCTTATAGAAACTATGCTGAACTCAGAGACACTGAGCTGTGGGAGCTCTCTGCAAAGATCACAGTCAGGTCTTCCCTTGGGTAGAGCGAGAGAGGAAAAGCTGGAGCCAGAATCTCATCAAGAGAGGCTGGGGGATCTGAAAAGATAAGCTTCCTCCATCTTTCCAATGCCAGAAATGAGGCCCAGAGTGCAGAATTTGTGCACAGGGTCCCCCATAACTTTGCCTACATGGTCAATGTCACTTCCACGGCTGCCTGGAGCTTCCTGAAAACATGGAGCCTGGTGGCAAGAATCAGACTGGGGAAACAGGAAGAAAGCCGCTGGTGTGTTCTCTGGGGCCTCGGGCTGGGAGGAAGGTCTCATACAGTGTTTAAGGGTGTCTCCCACTTATACAAAGTCGGCTGGGAGCTGCTTCCATCTAGCAGCTCCACCATCTGTGGCTTCAAGTCACTGGACTCGTCATTTACTGTGCTGCTGGCCTTGCCCATACCACTGCCCCTCCCCACCCTGAGTCACCTTCAGGGTATCACAAACAGGTAGGTAGGAGGAGGCAGAGGTTCTCAGGGAGATGCTGGGGGAAGCCTAGGTATCCTGTACCACTTCCTCCCACATTCCATTGGCCTAACTGGTCACATGGGCTCACTTGGATGCAAGGGCCGCTGGGAAATGTAGTTTTCCAAAGGGTGAAGAGGTGTGGACAATGAAATTGGTGAATATACAGCCTGTCTCTGCCACATTATTCAATAGTTCATAGTCATGTCAGGGCCTGGAATGTCTTAAGATTGTTGTTCTGCTCACCGGAGGAGCAATAAACTATGAGGCTGGAGAAGTAGGCGGGGCTAGTTCTAAGAATGTAGGTGAAAAGATGGAAGGAGTTGGGGTACTGACCTTCCCCTAACTGGCAATCCAGCCATGGCAGCAGAGGGACCAGATAATGCCAGAACAAGAGACAGAATCCCCCTCCACAAATGTGGAGGGAAACCAAATAGGCCTGAAGACATCAAGAGCAGGCTGTGCCAGTCAGGAGTCGTGGCCCGCTCTGCGGAAGAGGATGGGAGAGGGCATTGGGGAATGAAGATGGAGCACACAGGAGAGATCTGAGGAATTCTAAGGAATCTGAGGAATTCTAAGGGAATGGGGACTGGAGGCTGGAAGGGTCTCCGGCGCCAGCAGAGCCAGCTTCATGGACATGCAAGCTCTGCAGTCCCATGGGAACTGTTAACAGTCAGCACCAACTGCCCAGCTAAACGAGGGCCTTTAGAAAGGCCTCATGCTTGGCCCTGGCTGTAACTGTCTGAAATTCTTAATTTTCCAAGAAAGGGGCCCCACGAATAATCAATCCAGAATCCAGAGATTATCCGCCTTGGTTCCAGATGCCCCTGCCCCCAGGCTGTGGGTGCTGCTGCTACTGGCTGTTTTCCAGCTGGATGGGACAGCAAGGCCACAGGAAATGGGTCTGGAGGAGGACAGTGGGGGCAGCCAGCTCAGGAGTGCCTCTTACGGCCCTCAAGTATAAACATGCAAGAGGCATAGGTTGCAGACTCTACCTGACCAGAGAGTAAGGCTGATTGGAAATAGGCGCTTACTGCTGAGAGATTTTTCACAAAAAACAATGAACTCTGAAAGCAGTGTGGTGTTTAGGGTGGCAGATGAGTGGATGAAATCCAAGAGCCCATATAGGAAAGTGGGAGAATTAAAATTAAAGCAAGAGGAAGGCTAACCTTGGGGGTCTCTTGTTTTATATACAAAGAAACATTCAAGGAGAACTGTACATTTTAAAAAAAACACACACACAAGAAAATAAAACCCAGTTCTGCTGTTGGAGACATTACCAAAGCAGGAAATAGATTTATTAGTACTGGCTGCTAACTGTGGTCTGGGGGTGGGGGTGGGGGGTGGGGTGACCCTCTTCAAGTCAAGGAGAGATTCATACACATCTGGCAAACTGATGGGACCAGCCCTTTGTTGCTTCGGTGGGAACAGTCTAAGAAGGAACTGGTGCCATGAACACAATCTAGTTACAAAGCATGATTCCAGAGGAGGGGAGGGGAGTGATTAGTCAGAGCGCCTTGCTCTCATGCCCTGAGCACTTACCGTGTACCAGGCATTGTGCTAACATGTGTCTTATGTACCCTTTCCTGTATAACAAATTACCCCAAAATTTAGCAGCTTAAAGCAACAGGCTATTATTATCCCTCAGTTTCTCTGGGTCAAGGATTCAGGAGCTGTTGAGCTGAGGGGTTTTGGTTCAGGGTGTCCCACAAGTTTACAGGCGGGATGTCAGCTAGGGCTGTGGTCATCGGAAGGCTAGACTAGGTTGGAGGATCCACTTCCAGGATGGTACCCTCGTTTAGCTGGTCAGTTGGTGCTGACTGTTAACAGGAGGTTTCCTCCAAGACACAGTAGCTGGCTACCCCCAGAGCAAGTGACCCAAGAATTGGGTGGAAGCTGTCGTGTCTTTTCTGACACAGCCTCAGAAATCATGCTCCATCATTTCTGCAATGTTCCCTTGGCACAGAGGTTAGCCCTATTCTGAGTGAGGCAACTGTAGCAGAGCATGAATACTGGGGGCAAGGAGGGGCTCAATGGCCACAGTCTCATCTGAGAAACTGGCAACCACTGCATGTTACTTGCATGATTCAGTAAATCACCGTAACAGGGGTTGGTATATTTTTCCCCTACTCAAAAGAGGAAACTCTGTCCAAGATCAAACAAGCAATCACTAGCAGCCTGGGGTTTTACCCCAGCTGTTCTTGGATATTTCTGCACTCTTTGGCAAGCAGGGGTAATAAAGCAAGGAGAACTCTCACCAGACTCCTTTAGACACTGGACTCCAGGTAGCAGGATGTTGTGTTTTTCTTCTGTGGAGGGGTCCCGCAGGGGAGAGGCGTCTTCTCTGCAATGCTCACACAGGCCACGCAGAGCTTTGAATGGTCAGAATGGGTCAAATACCAGGACAGGGATTGAGGCAAGTTTACTAGAGGTCAGGATCACTGTTAGAACAATCTCAAAAAAAGAAAGAAGGAAAGGAAAGGAAAGGAAAGGAAAGGAAAGGAAAGGAAAGGAAAGGAAAGGAAAGGAAAGGAAAGGAAAGGAAAGGAAAGGAAAGGAAAGGAAAGGAAAGGAAAGGAAAGGAAAGGAAAGGAAAGGAA
>CAUYPK010152633.1:0-64543 GCA_963574355.1 Loris lydekkerianus
TTTCAGCAGAGAGAACTATAGATATTCTAATATCCTTCCACTTTTAGGTAATGGTTTTCTTTCGTCTGACTGGTTTCAGAATATTCTCCTTCATATTAACTATAGCAAAATTGAGTATGATGTGTCGGGGGGATGTCTTATTCAGGTTGAGTCATGCTGGAGTTCTGAAACTGCTATCTGAATTTCAGAATATCTTGGCATGTCTGGAAAGTTCTCCTTCATAATCGGATGGAAAAGAGACTCTGTGCCTTGTGAAGCCACTTCGTCACTTTCGGGGATCCCTATAAGATGAATATTGGTTTTCTTCTAATTATCCCAGAGCTCTCTGAGAGAATGGTCTGTTTTTGCTCTCCATTTCTCTTCTTCTTTGAGGGTTTGGAGTGTTCGAAAGCTTTGTCTTCAATGTCAGAAATCCTTTCTTCTGCTTGCTCCATTCTGTTACTGAGGCATTCTACTGTTTCTCAGATCTTTGAGGGATGCACCTTCTTGCCTCAGTGTGTCAAAATCTTTGGTCATTTGGTCTTTGAATTGGTTGAATTCTTGAGATAACTTTTGAAATTCTAATTCGATCTTATTTGCTATCCAGATCCTGAGTTCAATTTCTGACATCTCAGCTATTTGTTCGTGCATGGGGTCTTGTGCTGTGTCTGCCCCATTGATCCTTGGGGGAGTTGATCTACTCTGATTATTTATATTGGCAGAGTTTTTCGGTTGATTTCACCTAATGATTGTTTTTCACCGTCGCCTCTGGCCATCCTCAGAGTTGGGGAGGTGTCTCTCCAAGATTAGACGCCAGGGAGATCACTCTATTGTTGCTGGATCTTTGTAGGGAGTGACCCTGTGTAGTTCCTCTGGGGCTGCTTTAGCTAGGTAGTTCTAGTTGTGGAAGCAGCTCTGGTGTGCGACACACCTGGATCCAGCAACAGGGCAGGAGGTGGTGCGCATGGTTCTGGGAGTGCCTGGTGCCCAGTAACTTTGGCACAGAGAGCCCAAGGCTCCAGCAGTCTCTGGCCAAGAGAAGGGCTCTGCGCAGAGGCATGGAGGGCTCCAGAGGGCACACAGCTACCAGAGTCCTTGTCCAAATGAACGGGCTAGTGTGGAGGCTGGGAGGACACAGAAGGGAGGACGCAGGGTTACAGCTCCCGTAGTCCTGGTCAGGGAATGCAGAGGCCCGGTTGGTGCGGGTCACTGGTCAGGGGTTGCTGCACAGCTCTTATGGAGTTCCAGGTGGTGCCAGGCCCAGGAGTTTGAGGTTGCTATGAGCTGTGACATCACGGCACTCTACCCAGGGCAACAGCTTGAGGTTCCAGTGTGCCAAAACCATCTCACTCTGCCCCTAAGGATTAAGGCTGTGAGGCAGCTCAGTCCCCGCCTTTAGGCTGCTCAGTCACTAGGTTACTTTGTCCTGCTTCATCCTTGCTCTGAGACCCTGAAGGCGGAGCTTGCCAGAGCAGTTTTCTCCCAATGGCTTCCTGCACCTAGCTCAGTGACTCAGTCTGGGGCCCCAGACAATGCCCAAATTTCTCCACTCTCCTGCTCAAGCATTCCCCAAGGCAGTTCAACTGAGTGCCAAGTCCAAACACACCAAAACAGTTCACAGGTAAGTCCCTTCTGGTTTGCAGTCTCACTGCTGCTTATACTCACGGTTGCCGGCGTGATTAGGTCGATCGAACACACGCAACCACTTGCCAGTTTTCCACTGTTTTGTCCTCCTCTTGGGGTCCAGAAGTCCCTTGCTGGCTCCCTGTATCCTCAAAGGGATGCTTATAGGCAGATCCCACCAGCCAGAGATGCCTGGAGTCTTGTCTCCCCAGACTTACTGTGCCTAGTTGTAGGGAAGCTGTTACTCGGCCGCCATCTTTAATCCAGTCTCCAGGACACTGTCTTAAATAAATAAATTAAATAAATAAATAAATAAATAAATAAATAAATAAATAAATAAAATTAGGGAGGATTGACATTTTGATGATGTTGAGATGTCCTAACCATGATGGGGTGCCTTTTTTAGAGGATATGTAAAGAGATTTGGGCTCTGTCTTCTAGCCATAATTTTTAAACCAAGAGTCTCTTTTCACAGCATGCATTTCTGAATCATCAAAGTTTAATGTTAATTGGTAATTTTTTTTAACTTTGTTTCTGATTGATGCAAGGAACTTAGAGCATTTGAACACAAATTTCTTACCTTTTCCTTTCAATTCTATGTATCTTTCAAACACAGCAAGACTTCTCCTATTGTTTTATACAGTCAGTGTCAGTGTAGACTTTCCTATGTATTTGTCCTTCCCAGCGCTCTACATGCCTCCCTTCATTTTCAGTTTTCTGTCTGGGATAATTATCCTTTTTTCCAATGAACATACTTTAGAATTTTCATTCCTTTAAGAATCTGCAGGTAGCCAATTATTTCAGCTTTGTATGTCTGAAAATGTCTTCATGGCATCTTCATTTTTGAGCAATATTTGTATGGGGTATAAAATTCTAAATTGGCAGGTGTTTTCCTTTAGCATTTTAAATATAAATTACAATGCCTTCTAACACCCATTGGTTCTCTTGAGAAATCAGCAGTTACACTCTAGTTGTTGCATCTTTGAAAGTAATGTACAGTTGTTTCCTCTGACTACATTGTAATTTTTCTATTTCAGAGTGTCAGCTGTCTGTTACAATGTGTTTCTCTATTTGTGAATTTCTTTTTGTCTGTCATACTTGGAGTTTTTAGAGATTCATGTAGTTTGAGATGCTTCATCAGTTTTGAAAAGTTATCGACTATTACACATTCTTATTTCTCTTTCTCTTTCTTTCTCTTCTCTCCTCTAGAGAGAAGAGACTCCAATGATATGTTTAGACAATCTCACTGTGCCCTCCATGTCTCTTAACATAAATAGTAAGTATTTTCCCTTCTTTTCTCTCTCCTGCCTCATTTTTAATATTTTCCTCTAGGCTATCCCCAGGAGTTTTCTCTTCATCTGTGTCTAGTTAGCTATTAAACCAAATCACTGAGATCTTAATTTTTTTGTATTTTTACTTCTAGAATTCTAATTTAATTTCTTTTTATTCTTTCCAGATATCTACCAACATTCTCAACCTTTTCTATTATCCTCTTGAATATAATAACCATAGCTATTTTAAAGGTTTATCTGATAACTCCAATATCTGGACCCCCTTTGGGATTATTCCTATTATTAGTTGTTTCCACACTTCAGAATGAAATGGGGGCTCTGTACTTCTTTTGTTTATACATTAGATGCCTTCTTTTTGGCTTAAATGAAATGTCTACAGGGGCTAAGCAGGTAAACAGAAATTAATAAATAAAGCCAGATAGTAGGGAAGGGTGGGGACTTTAGCTAACTAGAGAATACATGTCTCACCCAAAGCCCTTCCAATTCAAACTTTCAAGTTAAATAAAATGCATCTGTGAATCAAATTTGCTTTCTCAGTGCCACAAACGTGATCCCCTAAGCTACAGATTGATATATTTAATTTGCCCTCTCAAAG
This sequence comes from Loris lydekkerianus, assembly GCA_963574355.1. Lineage (NCBI taxonomy): Eukaryota > Metazoa > Chordata > Mammalia > Primates > Lorisidae > Loris > Loris lydekkerianus. Next base: position 3,490 of record CAUYPK010152633.1, read on the forward strand.
TCCAGGAAAAGGAAATATCTGGTAGTTGTGTTCATTTACTTCTAGTAGGGGCTAGATTGTAAAGAATTATTATGAAGTCTTGATAGTAAAAATAGCCAATATTTATAAAATTCATGTATGCTAATACTTCCTGTAAATAGTTTACATATACTTATTTAATCCTTACTACATTATTATGAAGACATTTCTTATCATACATCTTATACGTGAGAAGACTAAAGCACAGAAAGATAAAGAGTCTTGACCAAGGTCACTCAGCTACTAAATGGTGGAGTTGGGACTCAGATTCCAGTAGTCTCTGTCTCCAGAGCCCATGGTCTTTACCACTATACAACCCTGATTCTGGGATACTTGGAAGGAAAGATGACCTAATGTTCTGAAAGTGGAAACTTTTGACTGAGTTCCATTTGGTTCAGTGACTGTGAAATCCACAAAGGAAGAGGGGGGAAAAAGTGCTGTTTCTGTAAGTACTCTGAAGTAATCTGTTCCTTAAACACTGCTATGTTGTCATTCTTTATGTTACAAACTGGATATGTGTGGTTGTCAATTCAATTAGAAAATGTATAACTGTTGTCTTCATAAACCATACTTTGACATTTAATATGCCAAAGATGATCGTTTTATGAGTAAACCAAGTTATCCATAATACATTTTTATGTTCTGCAGCTATCAAAATGGTTTCAGATTTATAGAGTGCTAAAAAAGTAACTATATCATAAATTACAATTTTTCCTAAAATTGCCTTTTTTAAATAAAACAGGAAAAATTATATTCCTGCCAATGTCTCTCTTCCAATAGATTCAGAATTCCTGAAAATTTGAAGTTGCTCAAAGATTGAGGGTCCTTATACAGCTCTGAACAATCACACATATCAAAGTGTGTCTTCAGTTGTGTATTATTCTGGGAAGCTTGTAGAGTAGTCTATATAAGTATGTGATAGTGGAAGACAGACCCACTAACAAATGAAGGGACCTCACATCTCCTCCTGGGCCCATCATACATAGTCTCAAGACCTCTATAGAGTGGTTGCTGGACAAGACCTTGCTGGTGATGAAATGAGACAGTCTGAGGGTGTGGACTTCCCTGTGGATGAGTCTGTGGACAGGATATGGTCAAAGTCCACATCCTGCAAAGCTCTTCCATCCGTCCCCTAACTCTAGGACTGTGGGTGGAAATAGATTTCTCAGGTCCTGGAAGCCTTTCCTGTTCCCTTGGAAATCCAAACTGGGTGAGAGGTCAGCAGGAACCTCTGAAAACTGGGAAGTATGTCTGAGTAAGGGTCACTTATGAGCCAGATGGGGAAGGAGGACATACACTATGATTTCAAGGTGCAGGAAAAAAAAAGGAAAGCATAGTTTAAGGACAGTTAATGGCCCAGCTTGTCACACTGCAAACACAGTGAATGGGTTTGGGCTGATGGGAGGAGGAAATCAGTAAGATCAGTGAAACCAAATAGATAGACAAAAAAAGATCCAAGTCCATATAAGAATTTAGCTCATGATAGAGTTAATCAAATGAGTGAGGAAACTATCATTATTCAATCAACTATTCTGGTTCAAAACATTAACCTTGGGCCAAAATGAAGTCAGGTCATCCGTACCTTATACCATATTTTTAAAAAGTATCAGATGAGAATTAAAGATTTAAATTTGAATTATCTTTTATAAAAACCATAAATGATTAACAAGGTGATGAATATGTTAATTAGCTTATTGGCAATCATTTCAATTTCACAATGTATGTCGTACACATATTTCAGAACAGTGTGTTATACACCTTAAATATACAATTTTTATTTGTCAATCATATTTCAATAAAGCTGGGGGTAAAAAAACATAAAAGAAAATATTCAGGAAAGATGACAGTATATGAGCAGGTTTATAAACTTTATTATCTAAAACATATGTAAGTGAACAGGAAGAAATAAATAGCAAATATGCCATAGACATGGAAACTGTAGTAGGATCTCAGTCTTACTCCACAAAGTTCAAGAAATGTTATCCTGAAACTGAAATAAAAATTACTCAACTCTGGAAATTGACAGTGAGAGTACAAAACAAGCCATGAATACTAAAAGAAAAAAATTCCTTAAAATCTTACCAGTACTACCTTTCCACAGCCATCTGGGACTAATGGGGACTGGAGCTAAAAGCTGGCAAAGGGAAAATGTATATGTACCAAATTACATAGCCACAAAATACACTAAGCAAATAAGTCCAGATAGTCTAAAACCATAGTGGAAGTTAATGGACAGAGTCCGTTTACCTTGCCTTGTATCACCAAAGCCTAATAAAGTGTCTGACACTTTTCAGATATACAATAAATAATTCTATATTACAAACCAAGACGCTTAATATTTTTACTTAAACCTACTCTTATACCTACTCTTACTCTTATAATGTCATTATGATTATTATCATTAATAATGTGTTTATTAGAATTGGATTCAGAATACCTGGGTTTAAATCCCAACTTTTCACTTGCTAGCTATGTGACCTTGGAAGTGATAGTTTCAATGAGCCTGTATTGTCTCATAGGTTTTCCCAAGTATGAAATAGAATAATACAGTTGTCTATTTTAGAATACAACTAGAGTAATAGTTGTCTATTTTTAAATTGCACACGAACTTTATGGCCTACCCTGTATATGAAAAGTGCATAATACAATGTCAGGCCCTAAGTAATTACTCAATAATTAGTAGCAATCATCAAAATAACCATTACTCAATAAATTATAGCAATTAATATTGATAATTATATGTAAGAAATTTGAAAATTACCCCCAAATCACAGTCAAGAAAAAATCTTACAAATTAGAATCAGAAGTGGTACTGGAAACTAATTTAGTTTGCCTAATTATAAGGCAAGAATAAGAATATTACTGTGGTAGACAGACTAAGATGGCCCATGTGATCCCTGCCTCACATAATTCATCCCATTGTACAATTTCTTCCCCTTTGAGCATGTGCAAGAACTCGACTTGCTGTTAACCAGCAGAATGTAGCAGAAATGATAAGGTTGTACATGATTATGCTTACATGATCACACAGCACCCATTATGCTCAGAGGCTCTCTTTCCATTGCTGGATTTGAAGAAGAAAGCTACCAAGAATTCAACAGCCACAGGAAATGAATTCAACCAAAATGAGGAAACTTCAAAATGAATCCTTCCCCAGTCAAAGCTCTTGAAACCCCAGCTTTAGCTGACACCTCAACTACAGCCTTGTGAGAATCCGAAGAGAAAATTGAGGTGAGCTATGCCTGAACCATTGACTCACTATGAGATAATAAATATGTGTGTAAGAATAATAAATATTTTACCCATTTGAAGTGCATGGTTCGATGGTTTTTAGTATATTTAGACTTGTAGAACCCTTACAGCCCCAAAATAAATTCCATATTCATTAGCAGTCACTCACTACTCTTTCCTGTCCCATCCACTAACAACCACTAAGCTTCCATCTGCCTCTCTGCACTTGCCTGTCCTGGACATTTCATATAAATGAGATCACACAATATGTGACCCTTTGTGCCTGGTTTCTTTCATTTAGCATAATGTTTCCCAAGTTCATCCATGAAGCCTGTATCAGTACTCCATTCCTTTTTATGGCTGAATAATACTAAATTACATGGATATACTACATTTTGTTTATCCATGCATCAATTTATGGTCATTTATGTTGACTCTGCTTTTTGGCTGTTGCAGACAATGCACCTGCAAATATTCCTGCTTAAGTTTTTGTATGGATATGTTTTCTTTCCTTCCTTTGGGTACATACCTAACAGTAGAATTTCTAGGTCATATGGTAACTCTGTTCAAGATTTTGAAAAACTGACTTTTTTTCTCCAAAAGGGGCTATATCATTTCATATTCAAGTATGAAGGTTCTATTTTCTCTACATCTTTGACAGCATCTGTTACTATCTGTCTTTTTTATTATTGCCATCCTAGTGGGTATGAAGAAGCATCTCATCATGGTTTTGGTTCCTATTCCTCTGATGGCTCATGATGTGGAGCATTCTTTGTGGGCTAAGCGGCCATTTATGTTTATCTGCATTGGAGAAATGTCTATTCATATTCTGTGATCATTTTAAACTGGATTGCCTTTTTATTATTAAGTTTTAAAAGGTCTTTATGAATTTTATATACAAATTTCACATTAGATGTATGACTTTCAAATATTTTTTTCCATCCTGTGGGTTGTCTTTTTACTTTGATTGTGTCCTTGAAACACCAAATTTTTTAATTTTGACGAAGTGCAATTTTTCTTTTGTTGCCTATGCTTTTGATGTCATATCTGAGAATCCATTGCCTAATTCAGGTCATGAAGATTTACCCTTCCACTTTCTTCTAAGAGTTTAATAGTTTTAGCTTTTACATGTTAGGTCTTTGATCTATTTGGGGGTTAGTTTTTGTATTCTGACATGAGGCAGGGTTCCAACTTCATTCTTATGTAGCTGGATTATCCCAGCACCATTTGTTGAAAGATTATTTTTTTTCCTTTTGAGTTATGTTGGCCCCTTTTTGAAAATCAACTAACTATAAACGTCAAGTTTCTTAATCTTTAGACTCTCAGTCCTATTCTGTTGATCTATATGTCTATTCTTATGCCAGTACCACATTATCTATAACTTTGTAATATGTTTTGAAATCAGGAAATGTGAGTCCTCTAACTATTCTTCCTCAAGATTTTTTTTTCTTTTGCTATTTAGACTCCTTGAATTTTCATATAATTTCAACATCAACTTGTTGATTTTGAATGGTATTGTTAAAGTTTTCTGATCCATGAATATGAAATATTTTCTCATTTATTTAGATCATCTTTAGTTTCAATAATATTTTGTAGTTCTCAAAGTATACATTTTATACTCCTTTTGTTAAACTTATTTCTAAGCATTTTATTCTTTTTGATGGTATTGTAAATGAAATTGTTTTTCTTAATTTTGTTTTCAGATTTCAAGTGTTTAGAAAAACAATTGATTTTTGTATAGTGATCTTGGATCCTGCAACTTTGTTGAACTTGTTTATTAGTCTCTTCATTTTTTAGCGTGTATCTTAGGATTTTCTGTATACGAGATCATGTCATCAGCAAATACAGATAGTTTAACTCTTTCTTTCTAATCTCAGTGACTTTTATTTCATCTTCTTGCCCTCTTGCCCTGGCCAGAACCTCTAATACCTGTTGGATAGAAGTGATACAAGCAGATATCCCTCTTACTGCTGATCTTAGGGGGAAAGCATTCAGTCTTTTGCCATTAAATCTGATATTAGCAGTAGGATTTTCATAGATTCCCTTCACCAGTTGGAAAAAGTTCCCCCTTATTCCTAGTTTGTTTGTTTCTTTCATGAAGGCATTTTGGATTTTGTTAAAACCTTTTCTCTGCATCTCTTAAGATGACCATGTGGGTTTGGTCCTTTATTCTACTGATTTAATACGTTGCGTTGATCAATTTTCCAGTGCTAACATATGAGTTGTTTTTAAGCTGCTAGGTTGGTGGTGATTTGCTATGCAACATAGAAAACTAATATAGCTACAGGATAACAATAATTATGAAATGTTTATTTTGTGTTAAGGTCTGTTTAAGTGCTCCTCATTATTAATTCACCTAATCCTTAATATCACTGAGCATTAGAAAGGACCACTAGTATTATCCCTACTTTACAGATAAAGACTCTGAGCCTCAGAGAAGTTAAGTAATTTACCCACGACCAGGAACTATTTATATATAGTAGAGGTAGATTTAGGCATTTTGGCTCATAATCTATCCTTTTAAGTAACGAGAATTTTTCCTCAAACCATCCAACCAATGGCTTACGTAGGCAGTGAAGAACAAACTCTCCCCACTAACTTCTGCCCTGATTGATCACTAATGAAACTGACCCAATAGCTGGACAAAGGCACTGCTGTCTGAGCATTTTTCCCTGATACCAAGAAATGTAATAAGATACCAAAAGACCTATTTGTTAATAGAGCTTGTTTTCAAAAAACAATGTTGGGAGAACTTGTTATCACATCCAAAATAACACAATTGAACTCTTACCTTATACCATGTACAAAAATGGATCAAAGACCTAAACATAATAGCAAAAACTATAAATCTCTTAAAAGAACATACAGGGAGAAAGCTTCGTGACATTGGATTTGGCAATGATTTCTTGGATGTGACAAAAAAAAAAAAAAGCACAGGCAACAAAAGAAAAATAGGTAAATTGGACTACATAAAAATTAAAAACTGTATCCAAGGACATCAACAGGGACAAGGCAACCCATGGAATGAGAGAGACTATTTGCAAATCCTATATCTAATTAGGGGTTAATATCTCGAATATACAACTCAACAACAATAAAACAAATAGCCTGATTTTAAAATGGGCAAAGGACTTGAATAGACATTTCTCCAACAAAGATATACAAATGGCCAGTAAGCACACACAAAAAAAGCTCAGCATCAGCTAATCATTAGAGAAATGCAAATCAAGATCATGATGTCACCTCAATCCATTAGGATTGCTCCTGTCAGAAAAACAGAAAATAAGAAGTGTTGGCCCCAATGTGCAAAAATTGGAATGTAAAATGCTACAGCACCGTGGAAAACAGCATGGTGGTTATTCGACACATTAAAAATAGAATTCCCAAGTGATCCAAAAAGTCCACTTCTGAGTGTGTGTACTAAAGATCTCGTGTACAGCACCATGGTCCATGATAACAAAAGGTGGAAGCAACTTAAGTGCCCATCAGCAAATGAATGGATGAACAAAAAGTGAAATGTCATCTAGTCTTGAAAATGAAAGAAATGTTGATGCTTGCTGCAACCCACATGAACCTTGAGGACATTATGCTAAGTGAAATGAGCTGTTCACAAAAAGACAAAAACTAGAAGATCCTACATACGTGAAGTACTTAGAGTAGTAACATTTAAAAGACAGGAAGCAGAATAGTGACTGCCAGAGGCCGGAGGAGCAGGTTGATTTTTAATCCGTATGGAGTTCAGTTTTGCAAGATGACAAGAGTTCTGGAGATTGCTTGCACAGCAACACGAAGGCACCTAACTACTGAACTATACAGTGAAAAATGGTTACAACAGCGTGTTTTATGTTGTCTATTTCATAAAGTCTCAAAACTGCAGATGCTGGCATGGATGTGGAAAGAAAGGAACGCTTTTACACTGCTGGTGGGACCACAAACTAATGCAACCTTTTTGGAAGGAAGTATGGAGAACCCTCAAAGCACTCAAGCTAGACCTCCCATTTAATCCGGCAATCCCATTACTGAGCATCTACCTAGAAGGGAAAAAATCCTTTTACCATAAGGACACTTGCACTAGACTGTTTATCACACCTCAATTTACAATCGCCAAAAGGTGGAAACAGCCTAAATACCCACCAACCCAGGAATGGATTAACAAGCAGTGGTATATGTATACCATGGAATATTACTCAGCCATTAAAAAAGATAGAGACTTTACATCCTTTGTATTAACCTGGATGGTAGTGGAACACATTATTCTTTGTAAAGCATCACAAGAATGGAGAAGCAAGAATCCTATGTACTCAATTTTGATATGAGGACAATTAATGACCTAGTACACGGTAAGGGGTGGGAGAAGGAAGAGCAGAGAGAGGGAAGGAGGGAGGGGGTAGGGGTCTCAGTGTGTGACACATCTTTTGGGGGCAAGACACAGTTATAAGAGGGACTTTACCTAACAAATGCAATCAGTGTAACCTGGTTTCTTGTACCCTCAATTAATCCCCAACAATAATTTTTTTTTTTTTTTTTTTTTTTTTTTTTTTAAGGAAGAGCTCTGGGACGGTCCTTCAGTGAATGGCTTGGGATAGAAGGCGAAACTTCCCATAGGCATCCTCCCATCATCTTCACAGGTGGAAGCAAACCTGCCTTCCAGGTAGGGCATGCCTATAAATACAGGGCCTTGTTTTACTGAGTATTTTATGAAAGTTTCAGTCAGAGCAGAATTTCTGAAGATGAAAGAAGAGACGCTGCACCTGGCCCTGTACTTTTCAATTCCAGCTTTCCTCAAGCAAATACTCAGCTTCTTTTCTATCTAAAAGTTGAACAGATATTTAAAGACTATTTTGTTGAAGAAGCATCATCAAATGATCAGCCTATCTGGGGTGTAGGGGCGTAGGCTAACCCTGCTTCCCTCATTAAGATATGGCAAAACCTAGGGCTCTACAGTCAATTTCAGTAATTAGCAAGAGTTAAGCTTTTTGCTGTGTCCACAAACAGTATGGATTGTGGTGTTTCTGCTTAGTGGATCGGAAAATTCTAACATTTTGGCTTCAGTGTTTTCAGCAGCTTATAGCTGAGCATTCATTAATTATGCAAAACAGGCTTCAGGGGACCGATTCTATTGAGTTAATTAATATTGAGTGTTGCTAGCCAATTAGCAGCCTTCTCCCTTATTGCAGGGAGATTGCTGTGGGACATTCCAGGCAAGCCTGGCACCCCCCAAAGCTCGCTTCTGTCCAACTCTCTCTCCCTGCCATGACAGCAGTCTGGAGCAGCAATGATCAGGAAAGCACGGAGTTTCTTCCTTCTCCCCACTCCTGCGTGTATTCTGGACCATTTCACTGTTCATTTAGACCTCGCACCTCAAAATGTGAGCCTCAGAGTATAGAATGGGCATCACTGGGAATACCTATTGAAATGCAGAATCTCAGGCCCCACCCTAGACCAAATGATGGGTAGAAATCTACATTTTAACACAACCCATCACGGCTCATTTGCATATTAAAATTTGGAAAGCACTGATATAGAAGACCCATCCAAGACCCTCCTCTTCACAGCCCCTGGCCCTTCTTAATCCCCAAAGCTTCCTGCTTATTTGCCATAGCCACAGACTCCCATGAACACACCTAGAAGCCCCAGAACTATGCACTTCTCCACCTCTGGAATCCTACCACCCTGTCCTGTGCTTTGACCATTTTCAAATTCCAGCATGTCAATCTCTCCTGTCTAATATCTAACGGGGAGCCCCAGTGCACTGCCATGCCATGATCTCTGACTCTGTCCCCCCCCCACTTTATTTTCCATGCCAGGCAGCACTTTGATCATTTTCTTTATTATCCTCAACTCTCCTGCCTCATGTAGACCTCATTACAAATGCGAATGCTTCAGTGAGGCTGAGAAATCTTCAGTCTCAACAGTTTTCTCCCCATTCCAGACACTATTCCAAACTGCCATGCCTCATTTCAAGCCCTTACCTTAGCAGGAGACCTCGCCTCTTTTCCCACAGAGGAATCTAAGCCATCCAGACGACGTCCTTTTCTTGTTAACTTCAAATGTACCTGCATTTGCATTTATCTCTTTCTTCTTCCCTCTTTTCCTCAAGGGAAGAGGTAACCTTCCTCCTGTCTAAATTTGATGATGACTCCAAACTCTATGGTTCAGTATCTTTCAATGGCTTCCCCCAAATCTTCAGAAAAAAGATTAAATGCTGTCTCCCTAGCTCCTGCTGACCTTACTTGCCCCTCAGCCCCTGACCCTCCCTATGTCTTCCTCCCATAGCCCTTGTACTCCTTTGGAGTTCATCAGGTCCTCCCAGGCTGCTGAAGTCCCTCAAATGTGACATGCTATTCCTTATCCCCAATAACTGCAACTTCTGTTCCTTCTGCCTGGAATGTCTTCTGGTTAGTTGCTATCCTTCCTATAAAATTCAATCCCATTTTAATCTCCTCTGAGAAGATTTTTGACTATTCTTCTAGCAATATGTCTTAGATGCCCTTTCCATATACTATTGACAATAATATTTTATTTATTTATTTATTTATTTTGGCCGGGGCTGGGTTTGAACCCGCCACCTCTGGCATATGGGGCTGGCACTCTACTCCTTTGAGCCACAGGTGCCACCCTATTTTATTTATTTTTCACTTCAAAATAGTAAAGGGGTACAAATGATTTTGGTTACGTAGGTTGTTTGACCCTACTAGTGTCCATTGGATCAGGTACGTAGCTTTTTTCCTATCCCTTCCTCCCCCGTTCCCCTGCTTGATTTCCACTGAGTTTAATTCCCTCCCCACACATGTGTGCTCCGCCATTAGTTCTAATTTAGTAGTGAGTATATGTTGTGTTTGTTTTTCCATTCTTTAGCTACTTCAGTTAGGATAATGGTCTCCAGTTATATCCAAATTGTTGCAAAGGCATTAATTCGTCCTTTCTTGTGAGTCAGTAGTACTGCATGGTATATATATATGTGTGTGTACGTATACACACACACACACACACACACACCACATTCTGCTAATCTAACCATGAATTCACAGGCACTTGGGTTGAGACAATAATATTTTAAAATAATATTTTAAATAACTTCCCATACTAAGTATCTTAACTGCCTGACCTTATTTAACCCTCATTTCAAAAAATGAAAAATTATTACTATTTTACAGTGGGGAAACTGAGACTCAGAGACGATAAGTAACTTGATTTATGTCATATTACAAATACAGGCTTCCAACTGAAGTCTGTGTGACTCTGAAGTCCAGTCTGTCAACCACCGTTTGTATGTACCATGTGCCTCATGGTACGCTGTGCTTGCCTTCACCAAAACATTATTTCAGAATATCCCTTAACCTCCAGATATGTTTGTTTCCACCTGCTCTCCTTAGTAAAGGTGATGAAGTCTTTGAAATCAGAGACTGGGCCTTTCTTGTTTGTGTGCCCCAGTGCAGATCACAGTGTTGCAGGAAGACGAGGCCCAACGGAGAGAAAGAGCACCCAAACACCATGGTTATAAGAGGAAGGGCTTTATTCACCAGCCGGGAGCTTATGGCATAGAAGAATCATAAATGGCCACACTCCCCAACTGGCTTAGTCTTTCCCTTTTCATTGACAGTCAAAAAGTTCCACCCCACAGATACCCTTCTTATTGGACAGTTTGAATCAAGCGGGAGATGCTATTCCAGTCCCTACAGAACTACAGTACTTCACAGAACTTGGAAATTTCCAAGTTCCAGGAAGTTAAGTTTACAAATTCCCAAGAGCTGAGTCACCATAGAGAGGACCGTGTATATCCTTGTGGTCTCCTTGAGAAGACCTGTTCTCCTAGACCTCAACCTTCTCAGGTATCCTATCTCAGCAGGAGCCTGCATGCTAACAGTGCAGAGAGTATTTAGTCTGTACAACTTAGACTAAGCAACTCAAGCAGCAGAAATTCATTTTCTCACAGTCTGGAGACTGGAAAGTCCAAGATCAAGGTTCCAGTGGGATTCGGTTTCTGTGGAGGGCCCTCCCTGCTTTGCAGATGGCCAACTTCTTGCTATGTCCTCACATCAACAAACAAGAGATCTCCAGTACCTCCTCCTCTTTCTTAAGAACCTCAGTTCTATTACATCAGGGCCCTACCTTTATAACATCATTTAACCTTGACCACCTCCATGAAGACCCTGTCTTCTGTACAGTCACATGGTGGGTTAAAATATGTAAATTTGGAAGGGGAACTACAATTCAGCTTACAGCAATGAGCTACATGCCTCCACTGTCTGGGTGACTCTGTGGCATAAATCTGTGGAGAATTACATGGTGAATTTTAGCTTAGATCTTCAAAGCTATTGGAAGTACCTGGGTTAATCCCGGAAAACATCACAGAGGATCTTGAAGGATGCATAGACTCTTGCAGAAAATTAAAATATTCTACCCCAAAATATCCTTCTTCATCATATTTCAAGATGGCTATTCATTCTGTAGAAGAATGGGCTAAGGAAAAAAAAAATGGCTATCCAGAAGGACTGGGAACACTAGACTAGGTAAAAAACCTGCCTTTTGCAAAGGAGATTTTAACTGTACAGGAAATAAAGTGGAGTAAACAACAAATGCAAACAGGCTTTCTCTGAAACCCCTCCTTGCTGTACCTAGAAAAGATTAGCCAGGAGTCTGCCATCTTTAAAGTTCTTACAGAAACATTCACCACTGCCTGCCACCTATTCTTTCCGAGGGCTGCTCTCTCTGAAGTTTTGTCCACATAACAAAACTTCCTTCACTAGTCAGGCCCTTCCTCTTTTCTCCCATAACCTGTCTTGTCAGACTCCAAGCCCCTATTCTTCCTATAACCTCAAGGAGGTATAAAAGCATCAACCATCTAGCCATTTTACTGAGTTTTCATACTTTGTATGTCTTCTATGCACAAGTAGGCTCATGATAAAATTTGTGTGACTTTTTTTTACCTGCTAATCTATTATCACTTTGTTTTATAGACTCAAATTTTCAAAACTTTAGGGAAAAAAATGTAAAGTTGCCTATACTATACACAGGTTGCAAGGATTGCAAAGAATATTTCTGATTGGAGGAAAAAGAGTCAGGGAGAAGGTGGGACAGTGTGCACAAAGTCACGAATTATTTGGAAGATAAGTGGCTGGGAAAGGTGACTTAGACTAGGCAGGAACCTGGTGATGAAGACTTTGAAGGCTGTGCCCAGAAGCACAGATTTTTGGTGGTGGGTCAAAGACTGCATAGCTTTTTATCTCTCCCATCAGCTTTGCTCAGTTTGTTGAGGCTGCCTGGAACACTAAGTTGAAGAGGACTCTGAGACCACATCTGAGCTTATCAGGAAGAGGGCAGTGAAAGATTAGTGATGTCTGCCCTGGTACTGGGCATAGAGGAATAAGAGTGGCAGCAAGAGTACTGTGAATCTCCTACCCCCGATACAGAATCTGCCCTCAAAGGGTCCCGCCGTTATTTGTAGAACTCAGACTTGTGTGCATCCATGAAAATATCTTTAATGTTACCACATGGTGTCCATCATGCTCTTCCCTTCCTGCTCTGCTTTCCCCTGATTGAGTCCATGGTCTGAAAATCTACTTAGAGAAGACTTATTGCTGCCCCTGCTGAGGGTGCACTTTGTGAAGTTGCCTCATCCAGGCTGGGGTGTCATTTCCCATGCACCCAGAGTGCTCCTGGGAGCCAGAACAGTGCCAGGTTCTATGCAGTATTGGGGAGAATGGAACATGCCTGTTCCCGCACCTTGCTAAACTGTCTCATGAACTTGGCAGGTTCTTCCAGCTTCTGGCCTTCTTCCTAACCTTAGGGACTTAGACACTCTCCAAAGGGTCAGGGGGTGAACACAAGTCCTATCATCTGTCATCTTTGTCTCTGTTCTTCCTGTAGCCCCTGACCACAGATAGAACAAAAATCTCCTTATATACTAAAGATGAAAAGCAGGTCTTAGTGAGAAGATGGGTAGTAATAATAATCCCTGAGCCCTGATGCTCTATCAAAATGCTTCATTATAGAGGAATTACATTGCAAAAACACATGTAACACCCTGTAAATTTCTCCCCCACTCTAACAATGCTGATGACACTGGGAGCATATTAATAGGTAAAATTTAATGGGAGCATATTAATAGTAAAATTTAATGAACCTTTATTATGCAAATGCACCATGCTAAATACTACACGTACAGTAGCTTATCTAATCCTCACATTAAATCTCAGGGAGGGGATCGATGTTATGTTGTGTGCTTTGGATTGTGATGATGCTGCTTATACTGTTGCTGTTTACTTCTCTGTCATTTTTCCTAGGTAGAGACTCTTGGAAAAGAAATGAAGTTTATACCTGAGCTAAGCAATAAAAGGGAAATAGCTCCCCCTTCCCCCACCTCTGAGTGTCAAGCTAAAGGAAGGGGCTGGTAATTATTGGGGGACACTGTAAGGGAACCCTTCAATAATAAGGGTACTAGCTAGCATTTATTGAATCCTTACCTGGCCTTTAAGAACTCTACATATATTTAATCTTCACTACAATCCCATGAGGTAGCTGCTATTCAAGAACTAGGGGGACTAAATAACTTGCCCAAAGTCAAACAGCTGGAAGTGATGGAGCTGAAATTCAAAGCCTACTAGGTGTGACTGCCTCTTCCAAGAAGGTAAGGCTCAGACAACCGGGTCACATCTACATAGTCAGGCATCCTCACATGTTAAATATGTTTCCTTGAGTGCAGACACCAACTTCAGGGTTCTGTTGTAACAAGTAGGGCCCTCCTGCGTGCAACCCACCCTCTCACCTGAGGCTGCTGAGCTGAGCACTTGCCAGCTGCCTTGGACACATACAGAGCACCTGCTGGTCATAAACACTGGAAAAACAAATTGAAATGCAATTGCCTTGACACTGTGCAGGGATAGGAGAAGTCAAGGCATTGTCATGAGAGATCTGTCCTGTTGAATTTTTCATATTTCTGCTGGGAGTCAACCAGACCCTCCCAGAGAATAAAATGAAGGAGCCTAAAGCAAGGTGAAGACTTGGTATTCTTGTCAAAGGTCATTAAGGTGACTAGCGCAGGGGGCAGATGGTGGTATTATGGTGCAATTTACACAATTTGATCTCTCTCTCTTTCTCTCCTCTCCCCCCTCCAGCATGCAGGAGCAGCTGCACACACACACACAAACTTCAGAGCACAAAGGACTTGGTTGGTCTTGAGGTCCAATATAAGGCAATTGGAACAGCATTTCCCATAGGATGTTCTGTCAAACATTAGTGCTGAGGATGGTTAATGAGATTGGGGTTAACACGGGGTCTAGGCTCTAATCATTTTTGGAATGCTGGATTAAGCAAAGTTAGCTGGTCCCACAAAAGTCCTCAGGGCCTTGAATATATTCATGAATGTCATGAGGGCGGAGTATGCAGAATTGACTAAATGCCCTTGCCCACTGGTGTGGCACAGAACACACCGAGGGAACTGCTTTCCACAGCCTAAGCCCTGATCTCCCTCTCCTCAAAGCCCCAGGGGTCTTTCCCTATAAATTCTGCTCAACCCAGCTCTGCAGCCCACTTGACCAGAAAGGGAGGATAGTGGTGATCTCAGCCTCCCCAACTGCAGTTTTGAGAAAGTCATATAGGCAAAGATGCAGCCCCTGACTCCCAGGTGCCTACTGAACATAACCTCCCTGGGCTTCCAAGCCTTGATCCATGCATCTAGGCTTCTGCTATTCAGTTTTTCTGCCAGGCATTTGATTTCTATGCTGGGCCTGAGCTCTGTCCTCACCCCACCCCCCTTGGTATGCCCTTCATCCTTGCCTTCTTCTTGCCACCCCTCCCAAGGACTGTGCTCTGTTCCTAGATGCCATGTTCCTTCCAGGAGCTTCCTGAAATGTTCACAGGGAATACTACTATTTTTCCCTCTGCACAGCTGCATGAATTGTCTACCACTTGGGTAATCCTACCTCACTCACAGGGTGGCCCCTGGCATGACTATCTACTGTATATGCCAAAGTATGGCCAACCCCTTGGCCCCTGGGTAACAGACTACCCATTATCCCCACCAGCAGCAGACTCAAAACCAACCCATTTGCTGGTCCCCAAGCCTACCTAGTGCTGGTTACCCATCAGTCCACATCAGTCTCTGTTGCTCAAGCCTCTCCTGAGTTGTAAGCAGGAGTGAGGCATTTTCAGACAATGTCACTTCCACAGGTAAGCAACACAAGCAGGCTGAAGACTAGGGCTGAGTGGTGAGAAGCACTGAGGCTTCCCAGGAGCACGGGGCTGGTTGAGTCACATGAAGATTCTGATGGTTCATATTTGAGGGGAGACGGGGGGAGAGAACAGGACAGTTATTTAGATCAGTATTCCTAGGTATTTGGATTTCATGAACCATTACCATTTCAAAAATACCCTTTGGGAGACTTTATAATGTTAGCAACTAAGTAAGGAGCAATAAAAATAATAATCCATTACTACTATCATTTCACACAAGAAGGTGTATCTTAATGTGAGAAAAATTAGGGAAAACAATTTCAACATTTGAAAAATGAGTTCTATGGAAAATTTGCACACTTTCCCTATTTCACCATGGACCAGTAGGAGCTGGTCCCAGATTAACTCTAGCCTAAGACCTGGAATTTAGGAGCCACTACCTCAGAGGAGCTCCGAGGTCTCCTCGGGTGTTATCAGGTTGACTTCTTCTCACTGCCTGGCAGCCATTTACATATCTGACAGCTGCAATCACTGGGTGACACTTTCTTTCATGAAAAACAAATCTGTATGCCTGCCATTTCCACACCTGGGCTTGGTTCTGCCTTGATCCTCCCTTTGGGCATGTGAAGCCTGTGCCAAGGGCCTTCCTTAGGCGACCCTCTCCCATCCTTTTCCCCAGAATCAAGGCTAGATTCTCTGAAGAAGACCTGCCAAAGAGGAAGAGAGAGGTCTGAACACAGGGGAGGCCTCCATGGGCCTTCCTCCTCCCAAACCTGCCTTGGTGACACAGGAACAGGATGCCCAGACATAAAGCAAGATGCCAGTGGGCCAAGGAGGTGGGACTCCTCGGGATCCCTGGAGCCTCATGTGACCCAAGGAAGCCATGGCAAGGGTCCAGAGACATAACCAGAGAGGCTTCTCCCAGCAGAGCACACTGCCTGGCCACCCTGCACCTCCAAACCCAGAGCAGTTCCAGAGGTGGTCATTGAAGCATGGATAGGAACACATCTTCACAACCCCAGCTGTGCCCTTTCCCCTCTGAGGAGAGAAGTGACCTGACCCTTGTCTGGGCAGCACCTGTCACAGGTTGCCCTTGTCTGTGGGTGGGCTGTATGTTAACAGCTCTTGATGGATGTGGCAGACCCGAGAGAGGCCAATTCTGCCTCCGGCTGCTCTCTGAACCAGGGTAGCTCAGAGCCATTGGCAGACGTGGCCTCCACAGCAACCTAGGAGAAAGAAGTAGACAATTACTGTGATGGCCCATGCATCATTCCCACGCATCAAATGTTTGCTTGAAGTTAAAATTCCTCAGTGGCTTCCCATTAAACCTTACTCCTTAACTTGGTCTGTAAGGCATCATATGGACCTCATCTGGTACCTCTGCCCTGACTCTAGGATCCAGCCCCACCAATTGTCCTCTCGTTCCTTCAAATGTACCCTGCTCCTTAAGCATGGGCTGTTCCCTCTCTCTGTACTGCTCTGCACAGCGTCCCTTCTGCTCCCCAGCCCCCACTTGGCCTTCAGCTCTCCCTTCTGTAGGGAGACCTCCCTGCAGCCTCTCAGTCTGGAGCTCTGCTGTCAAATTCAGCAGCCACTGCCATGTGTGGCTACTGAGCACTAGAAACGTGGCTAGTCCTGATTGAGATGTGCTATTAAGTGTAAAACACACAACAGGATTTTGAGAATTTATTTGAAAAATAAGAATTTCAAATATCTCATTGATAATTTTTAATATTGGTTACACGTTGAAATGACAATACACGTATTTCTCATATACGTATTAGGTTAGAAAACTAATATCATATTTATTTTTACTTTTCCTAGGGTAGCTACCAGAAAATTTTAAAGTATGTATGGGCCTCATATTTGTGGTTCATGTTATGTTTCCATGAAATAGTGCTGATCTGGGGCATATCGATCTAGGGTATGCTTGGATCAAACCTTATATTCCTTTTCTTCCAAGTCTTTATTGCACTTTATAATTATGCACTCCCACTGAGATATAAACGTGGTGCGGATAAGGGGCCATGCTTGCTTTGTTTCTTGTTTTTCCCTCTGCTACTAATTGGCATACAATAGGAGGATAATCAACATGTGTCAAAGGTATTGATGAAATCCCTGATATGCACCAGAATCTTTACATACAGCATTTTCAAATGTGTGTGTATATGAGAATAAAAACTTGTTTGCTGTTGTGCATTCAAGGAGAAGTTCCCCATACAAAACATCAGAATAGTCTGGGACAAAACCGCGTGGAGGCCTCTGCCTGGCAACCCTCATTGCTCACAGCAGCCCCTGCAGCATGGGTGAAGCCCTGGAGCCCCCAGTGGAAAGTATGAAAATAGCCTCATCCAACACCCTAGCGGCTCAGTGAAGAACTGTGGCAGAGGATGGTAACATGGCTTACAGCCAATGCATGGTACAGTCAAGTACACATCCATGGGACGTGTCAAATGTCCAACTGAGACCTCCAAGGCACTGAAGAAACTCACTGTGTAAAGCAGAAGAGGTTCCTCTGGTCATCCACTTATCTATCTCCAGAGCAGCAAGCTGGAGGCTTTGTGACTTGAACAGCCCTGGTCACTGCTCTGAGATAAACAGAGATAAATACACCTATTTAGAAGGGTTGCTGAGGGTGGGAGGGAAGAATAAATAAGATACCATACATGTGATACCTAGTACAACCTGACACATAGTAGGTACTCAATAAATGGTTGCTATCATTATTATCATCACCATTATTAAAAATAAACTAGCAATAAGCTTGGGCAATGGCAGTCTAAACAGAACCGTATTTCATTCATTTGCTAAGTGTATTTCCTTGCTGCAGCCATTACTGATCTGTATCCAGGACTTCACTTGTATAGGTAAGTACACGCACACATGTAGATGAATGCACAAAATCTACATGCCAGTGAACTTCACAATCTGTTTTTGTACTATGAGCAGAGCAGGAACTGGGCTAAGTGTATTTCTGTGAGTGGCCCTTCACAGAGACATGAGATCCTCGGATGCAGAGCCAACTGCAGCCCCTTGCAGAAACAGTTTTAATATCACTGCCTGTGAGCGAAACAAGGGCACACAAACATTTGTTCCTAATTAACGACAACAAAAATCCTGCCTCGTCTATTCTTACTAACCAATCCTAATTCCATTTCCTGAGGCTCTACCTGTCATGTTTCATTTGAGAAAGGCATCACGGCGTCGCCACGGTGCCCGGGACGGACGCTGGGTCTCTGCACTGCATGCAAAATGGCAGCTCCCTTCTGTCATGCAGCAGGTCGGGGGGGACTGGCTGTTAACAGACCTGGTGACAACCCAGCACCTATCACAGTGAGGACCAATGGAGCCAAAAATCACAGCGTTTCCACTGTGAACGGCAGTGACAGGAGAGTCTGAAGCAAGAACTACTAGTCAGTGACACATGAATAGACGTCTCCATGGGCATCCTCTGAAAGATTTGTGCCCAAAGACCAGGTGCAGTCTTGTCCCTGCCACCTTCCACCTGCCCCACAACACTAATTCAGAGGCCACATTTTTTGGCCCTTCCATGAACCCAAAAGGAAGCCCAGGCTCCCAGCTTCCCCATCCCCACCCCACCCCTATAGCTGAAATCTCTGAATATGTGAGCTCAGGGCCTAGAGGCCTTTCCCTTTCCTATCCCCTTCTTCTCTCCAGCCAACATCACACTTTACTTGTGAAAAGTATCAGCCTGGCACAAACTGAGGTGACAAGAGGGTGTCTGCAAATTCTTTCTGTAAATGGCTAGATAGTAAACATTTTCAGCTTTGCAAAACAAACTGTCTCTGTTGTATCTACTCAGTTCTGCTGCTCTAGTTCTAAAGCAGCCATAGACAGTATGTAAATGGGGCTATGTGCTAATAAAACTTTATTTACAAAGCAGGTGGTAGATAGGATTTTGCTATCCCTGCTTTGCACAGACAAAAGTAAAAGTGAATTCAGGTGGCAAAGAGAATATTTGTCTTTGAATGACCTAGAATAGAACAGAGTGGGTTGGGATGGGATGCATAGACTAGAACAGAATACGCAGATTTTATCACATGAAAAAATAACTTTTTTTGCAAACATTTTGTTACCAATTTTCTTTTATCCAAAGGCACCATATATATGTATAGCTGTGCCCTAGCTAGTGATTATTAACAAATTTCTTAGCCTGTGTCAGGATCAGAAAAGTTGGAAACACCGGAGCACAGCAGACAGAATTTGCAGCTAGAGGTGGGGAGGGCTGAGTTAAAGCCTCCATTTTGCCCCCAGTTTATGCTTTGATCTTGCAGAAGTCACTTCTCCTCCCTTGGCCTTGGGGTCTCCATCTGCAGACTGAGATTTAGAGAGGTCCTGGTTAACTTGTGGTGCTAAGATCCTACAGAGGCACAGACATCATCACCTAATGCAGGTGGTCGGGGAAACCCACAGATCAGGAGGTCCAAGCCAGGGACTTCCAGACAGTCTAGTGAAGTTTCATCCTCAGGGCCTCTGTCCCTCTCCAGCCTTCTTTTCATCTAAGAAGCAGTGGCTTCATTGCACAGCTTGAAGCCTCATTTAACTAATCCGCTCCTATTTGTGGATGAGACTGAAACCTTGAGAAAGCAAGAGCTTGCCCAGAAACACCCATCCTAAATGTCCAAACCAAACTCAAACTCTGGGTCTGTTCTTGTTTATCTCTTTAAAATCTGAAGTCCTTACCTTTTTCTCTACAGCATAGTCCTCTTTGTTGCAGCCCCAAACGCTAAGCTGCAGCTCACCCTCTATTTCTACTTGAGGTCTATTCCTAAACGCTTAAAAATAAAGTAGTGGCTGCCAGAAGCCAGTACAGACTTACTAAGAATGGGTCACGTCAACTCACGTATTTTCTTTTTTCATGGGTTTGCAGATGTGCCCAGCAGGGAAATCAAGTAAAGAGTAAGTATCAGACCTTCCAGAAGATACTGACAAGGTGTCTCATGGGGCCCTGAAGGGTGGCTGGGGAGATGAAGGCTGGAGAATGATTGAGTGAGACACGTTCATGGTTGAGAGACCAACCATCCATCCAGAACCAAAAAGTATCAGCTAATGACCAAAGAAGGTTATGGGAGGGGCACTGAAATGCCTACCTATGAATGGAAAAAGTGGAGAGGACTCTAGCAAACAGAAAGGCATGATCAGCCCTCAGGGAGCAGCCACTGTCACCCAGTGGTAGCCTTCTGTGGCCATGAGGGGATTGGGGCAAGTTGAAACTACAGCCCTAAAGAAGGTGGAAATCTGAATTTTTCCATTTGAAAGTGTTATCAGTACATTCAAATGGAAAAAACCAACACTGCATATGACCAATAAAACACAGCTATGGGCCAGATACAACCCATAAATACCAGTTTGAAAGTCATGATGAAAGGTTTGTTGTCAACCTAGAGAAATTTCTCTAGGCGCTGACACAGCCTCTATTCTCAGTCCTGTCCTCTTTGACACTTTTCGTCACAGGCTTGAGTGAGGACACAGAGCCACGTGGTCATGTAGACAGAAGTCAGGAAATTGGGAAGGGACTGACAGGATCAAAATTCAGAGTGATTTTTATAGGCTGGACCACTGAGCCCAATGTGTTAAGATGAGACTTATAAGAGAAAAATGAAAGAGCACATATCATGGCTCAAAACACTGAGAAACCGTAGATGGTCTGGTTCACGCAGGACTGTTGAGCTCTCTGCTCCCTGCAGGACTCCACTTCCGGGCCACCCCTCTCCTTCTCTGGCCATTCTGGAGCCCCAAGGCCCTTCCTCTTCTTCAAAATACACTGTTGTCCTCAGCTTTGCCCTCTGCAACCAGCCACTCCACCTCCAGCTAAAGGCTGGAGTCCAAGGCTATCACAGATCCCTCCCATCGAAACTGACACTGCAAACTAGGCCTGATTATTTTAGTTGACTGCGTAGTTTTCAACCACCATGGGAGCCACCCAGACCCCAAGAGCTTCACTGAGGCAGGCCCAGCTCCGAGATAGCCTTGGCCCTGGGGCTATGAGAAGGACAGGCCTTCACAACTTCACAACTAGGTCCATGATACTACAAGCCCCACCAGTGCAGGGATCCTGTGCACAGCATTCCTCACCCAAAGGCCCAGCACCCAGCACAAAGCCTGGCCCCAGGTAGATGTAAAATAAACATTAGAGGTCAGGGCTATAAACACACATTTTTTAGATCATTGGAGAAATTTGAATAAAACAACTTAAGAAATTATTATTAGTTTTGTGTGATAATGGTGATAATGGTATTGTTGCATAAGAAAATGCTTCTCTTTTTTTTTTTTTTTTTTTTTTGAGACAGAGTCTCACTCTGACACCCTGACAAGAGTGCCATGGCATTATAGCTCACAGCAACCTCAAGGTCTTGGGTTCAAGTGGTCCTCTTGCCTGTTTTTTCTATATTTAGTAGAGACGTGATCTCACTCTTGCTCAGGCTGGTCTTGAACTCCTGAGCTCAAGCAATCCACCTGCCTCAGCCTCCCAGAGTGCTAGGATTACAAGTGTGAGCCACCACACCTGCCTTTTTTTCCATTTTTGTGGGAGGGAATGTAACTGCAAAAGTCAAAAAATGAACAAACAAAAAACCCTCATAAGGCTATAAGGTTGCTTGCCTGTCAGCTGAGGTGCTCTTACTGGGATTGATGCTGCAAACCCAGCGCATAGCACTGAGAACCCTTCTAGATGAGGGCTACTCCCCTTCTGCCTGCTCCTCACGGAGGTGGGAAGAGAGAGTCCACCTTTGAGGAGAAAGGACACTGGATTGTCTTTGCATACTGGAGCAATCTGTCCTAGGGAAGTCCCTGGGGCTGAGCTGAGCAGTACAGGTCTGTCAGAAAGATTATCCAGAACTTGGAAATAAGGCACCAGGGTGTGTAGCACATTCTTTAATGCCACAGAGGGGTGAAGGGCACCCAAGGTATAGCTGGTAGATTGAATTTGGTTCAACTCACAATTTACTATTGATTTTAAATCCCGGATATAATAAACTTCCCTATTAACTTGGTGATTTTACCTGATAAAGATGCAAATAATTTCTACCCAGTGAAAAAGATAATACCAAAGTTTATGTTTATGGGCTTGTTGGCCATTAATCCATTCTGGATCTAACCCAGTAATCTTCTAACATTTCTTATAAATACCTAGCTCCTTAAATACTCTTTGAGCCAATTCTAACACATTACTGGTGCCCTCATTAATTAAGGAGTAGAGCAAAATCTTTGACATATGTTCATCTTCTATTGGTAGGAGAGTGATATTTTTTAACCTTTTGAAAATTAGACTTTGTCAGCTCTAGGACTTACCTCCTATAAGTCAGCTGCTCCCATTCTGTTGACTTAGGAGCTCTGGAGGCAGCCCATTTCCACTTTGGATAATTCCAATTCTAAAAACAAATTAATTAAAAAGTGGCTTCTTTAGTGAAAATTTGTCTCCACAGAGCTATCTCCCTCTACCAAGGCAGTGAAAACAACATTTAGACAAACCTGGGCTCAAATGTCGGTCTACTATTTACTAGATGCATGACCTTGGGAAAGGGACTTAATCTCCCCAAGGTCCTCCCCTTCCTTATCTTCCACTTGTAAGGATTAAATGAGATAGTCCATGTAAAGCACTTAGCACAGTGCCTGGCATGGAATAGGTTAGTTTATCGTCTTCTCAATCATTTTCTCATTCATTCATTTTTTCAATAAACATTTGTTGAGGCGCTGGTGGTGAATGCTGGGGATGCAGATGTGCATAACAAAAAGCTCCTGTTCTTAGGACGCATGCTAATTAGTAGGAGAGAAAGAAATGTTTAAAAAGAAATTGTAATACAGCATGGTGAGTACAACAATAGAATCATGTACAATGCACAGAGGAGAAAGTGATTAGCTTTGAGGCAGAGGCAGAGGTGGTTGCCAAGTAGGCTTCCCAGGGAAGGGCTTGAACGTAAACAAGAGTTTCCCCAGCACTCAAGATGGAGAAAACGTTACAAAGACTTGAAAAGTAAAATGGCATGCTTGGTCTTGATAGAATGTAAAGAGCTAAAGAAGGGCTGGAAGACGAACTTGGAGAGGTAAAGATGGAAGATGGCATTGGCAAAACTTTTTCCTTAAAAAGCAATGGAAAGCTTTTGAAAGATTTTAGGCAGAGATGTGATGTTATCACATGCCCCTCTTAGAAAGGTTTTGGTGATAAGATCTAGAAGGAACAAAGCAAGACCAAGGCCTGAGGACGCCCAGTCTGAATAATGGTGAAACAGGAGTGAAACTTGGAAATGGAGAGAATGGAGAATAAAAATGTTTAGGACATAGAATTATCCAAACTTGGCAAACTACATAGTAATCATAGGGGCTACCACACTCAACCCTCCTCTGGGAGGGAAACTGTCTCACTGATAGGTCCCTGTGGAAAGAAGAGGCCCTCTGGTGGTCCAGGAGCCAGGAATGGCAACCAGGTGGGCCAAAGTGGTCCCTGAGGCAGATCAGCCCATCGCGGTGGCTGGCCAGTGACCAAAGAAGTGGCTGACAGTGAAAAACTCCGTTTCATGGGGTTGATGGTGATACTAGGATAATCTCTTAAAAAAAAAAAAAAACTTAGGCACATTTAAATTTTAAAGAATTTATTTGAGCATTTAGCAGTTCATGGATTGGCATAACATCAGACCACAGGGGCTTAAAGGATTAGCATTCCACCAGGACAGGCAAGGGAGGAAACTTTTGTGAAGTCTTTGCAGAAATGAGACAAAGAAAACCACGTGGATGGGTCAGACATTAGTTGGTGGCTTCTGATTAGTGCAGTTTCTAGTTTCCATTTATTGCTTTAAAGGACTGAGGTTTGTTCACATGCCAGAGACACCCTCCCAATTTAGTTTTTCTAAAACAAGCAGACACTTTCCTTCCTAGTTTTGAGTAGGAAAATGCAAAGAAATCTAGTCAGCTGGGGAAAGGAAGAGAGAGAATGACACAAAGAGAGAACCTCAGATACCAATGAAAAGAGGTGAAGGGGAAGAACAGCCATGACCTCCAGAGGGCCAGGCTCCCTACAGCCAAGTTGTTGTTAGAGCCTTACAGTCACCAGCATCTGGGGCATAA
This sequence comes from Loris lydekkerianus, assembly GCA_963574355.1. Lineage (NCBI taxonomy): Eukaryota > Metazoa > Chordata > Mammalia > Primates > Lorisidae > Loris > Loris lydekkerianus. Next base: position 27,994 of record CAUYPK010152633.1, read on the forward strand.
GCTCATCTAAGCCCGACGAGGTTCCTGTTAGCCCTCCTTATAACTGGTCAGATGTTAAGGAAAGAAATTCATTTGCAAAAATACTTGAATATAAGTCTCTCAGCTCCTCCAAGTCTTTCCTTCTCCACAACAACCCTCCATTCCTTCTACTCTTCTTTGCTGATTATGGTTTGTCTTTTGCTATTGTTTGGATATAGTTTGTTTGGCTGAGCCTGGTGGGGGTGTTTGGGTAGTGGATGAGGATCCACCATGAAGGGCTTGGTGTTAATCTGGTGGGAGCAACTAAATGCTCTTAGTTCCCTCCAGAACTAGCTGTTAAAAAGAGCCTGGCACATATCTCTCTCTTTCTCTCCCTCTCTCTCTCTCTCTCCTATCTCTGATTTGCACATACCAGCTCCCCTTCACCTCCACCATGAGTGGGCACCTCCCCCACCAGAAACCAAGCAGATGCTGGCACTATGCGTCCTGCACAGCCTGCAGAACTATGAGCCAAAGAAAACCTCTTCTCTTTATGAATTACCCAACCTCAGGTATTCCTTTACAGCAAGAAACAGACTACAACGCCGTCTCCCTTCTCCCCGATTTTCTCCATTGCACTAACTCTGTGGATGAACTTGCTGGAGGCCCCCAGCGTCCAAAGTCAGAGAGCACTTACCTCACTCCCCGCTGAGAGCTCAGCGTCTCCCCTGCTCCCTCCACCCATGCCCTCAGCTGCTGTGACCTTCAGCGGGTCAAAAGGAGAGAAAAGTGGCAAAATGACACAGAATCCCCTAGGGAGTTACACTTGCTCACAAAAAAACAAGTAGAAACACAAAGAACCGTTTTGCTTGCTGGAAAGAGCAGCCTACGTCCAATCCTCCATTGGGGAACAGTGTTTCTCCAAGGTCCCTGGCTCAGAAGGCTTGAAACCAGCACTTGTAAACACATAAAGGATCTGCAGGAACCTGGGAATCCACCTATTTTACTAAGGGCAGCATATATCCCTAAGATTGACCAGTGTGAGAACTGAAGCTCCATAAAGACCAACAGGTGTCTTATTCATCACCAAATCCTCAATGCCTAAATAGTGTCTGGCACTTACCCAGCAAATATTCATGGAGTGAACAAATGTATGGATTCGTAGGAAGTCTGCAGGGAAGTTGCTGATGATATGCCAGAGTTTTCTGTCTTCAGCCCACCATGATCAATAATTCATGAAATCATAAAAGGATTTCTGAATAAAACAGACAAAGTAACAATTGAGCTGGGACGAATCCTGAATGCATTGATGAATCCAGTCAAGACTCAAAATATCTGAAGAGGCCAGAGCAATAATCGATATTAGATGAGAGATTACAACAAAGCTGTCACACAGTTGAGAAGTGTGATTTAGTGGCAGTACTCTTGGAAAAGAATGGTGGGAATTAGTTGACCATAAACTCAGAAGGAATTTGAGGTATGAATAAGCTGCCAAGAAAGTAACTATGCTCTGAGGTACAGAATCCAGAAATGAGGGAGGTGACGGTCCCCACAGAAGGTCTGCTGCTTGGTACTTGGGATAAGCTCAACAGGGAAAAATCAAGGAGGGGGGGGAGGCTGGAGATCATATGATATGAGAAACAGTCGAAGGAGCTGGAGGTGATAGGTTTAGGGAAGCCTCTGAGGACGTCGTATCAGTTTTCTCAGGTTCCCATAACTAAGTACACAACTAGATGGCTTCACACAACCCACATGTATTCTCTCATCATTTCAGAAGTCAGAAATCCAAAACTGAGGAGAAAAGGAGAGAATGAGCCTCCAGACGCAGGCTCATTGGTATGCAGACACGGAAACCCAGACGCCAGTCCCATGTGCTGATCAGATTTTGGTATTTAGTAATAAAATATCCCTTCTCTAACTCCTTCTCTGGACATCTTTGCACCCAAATGGAGCAGGAGGAAAGATAGAAAGGAGTCAGTCACACATAGGCCCATGCTCCCTCTAAAGTCTCTAGGGGAGGACCCTTTCTGGAGTTTTTTGTTTTTGTTTTTTTTTCTTCCAGTAGCCCCAAGCATACCTTGGCTTGTGGCAGCATCACTCCAATCTCTGCCTCCATCTCCACATGAAGTTTCCTCTGTGTGTCCGTGTATCTTATAAGGACACCTGCCATATTTGATTAAGGGCCCTCCATCCTCCAGGATGACCTCATTTTAACTAAGTATATATACAAAAAAGACCTTATTTCCGAATAAGTTCACACTCTGAGGTACTGTGTGTTAGGACTTCAACATATCTTCTTGAGTGGTGCAATTCAACACACAGCAAAAGGCAAGAGAACCATCTTCGCCTAGTGAAGACTCCTTTGTAAAAGGTGTGATCTGTGTGGTCCAACAGGCAGAAGTAAGAACAAGCATGCAAACTGTAGCTACTTCTAAAGAACTTTCTAAGAGTGAAAGCTGCCTCCCTTGTGGCTCTTGTCCCTGAAACTGCCTGGGAAGACACAAGCCAACCCGCAGAGGTGGTACTGGAGGACTTGTTTCCCAGGAATGGGATAGGGCTGATGGCATCATCTCGCTCCTGGTCTACATGATTCTCTGGGACTCTGACATGAGGGAACCATTTTTAGCCAAGCAGAAATTTAAGCAGCTGTTTCCAAAAGCCAATGTAGGTAGATGAGTTCACGATAATGCAGACTGCTTATGAGAAATGGAGCGTGAATCGCAGGCCCAAGAAGTGAATATAAATTCAGCAGCTATTTTAATTTTTAATTGGGAAAAAAAGCCCACCCCAGCCAAAAAGAATAGGGGAAGAATGTACTTTGCACAGCACTGCACAAAGCATTTGTTAGCTCTGCGGAGACAAATGGCCTAGTCTGGCTGCTTCTGCCATCCTCACAATGGGGGTGGGGAAGATTTCTACAGAGACCGCCCCTGCAGACTGCCTCCATAGATAATGAAGGTCACGGTTTGTGGACACAAACTATTCTGCTCCAGACGCAGGCTCATTGGTATGCAGGCACCGAAACCCAGACGCCAGTCCCATGCGCTGATCAGATTTTGGTATTTAGTAATAAAATATCCCTTCTCTAACTCCTTCTCTGGACATCTTTGCACCCAAATGGAGCAGGTGGAAAGATAGAAAGGCGTCAGGAGAGGACAACTAGAATTTATTAGGCACCCACTGTGTGCCAAACATTCATTTTGTTGCATTACTTAGGCTTTGAATTCCACGTAAGATGATGTCAGTGTACATATGTTGATGAGTGTACAAGTGCGTGAGTGTGTGTACACATGCTAGCACATCTGTGTTCTAGATGGGAAATGAGGGGAGAGGAAAGAGGTGCAAAGTGCTTGGAGGGTAGGAAGATTATGGATCAAAGAGAGAATACTAGGGCGGAGGCCCAGAGCAGCCTTATGAGATAATGAGTTGGGGCCAGGTAGAGACATTCCTGCCTGAAGCAGGGGTATCCAACCTGGAGACTCACGGGACAGTTCAGACGGGTCACACGGATCCTTGAGGATCAAAATCTGTGATGAAAGAAAGCTGAAGGATCTGAAAGAACAGAAGGTCACATTAGTCCTGAAAGGTCTTTCAAGCCAGACAGACCTCAACTGGACATTTAGCTGTCCCTGTTCAGGACCCTACTATACCCAGAGGCCTGAACTCTATAATTTTGCCCACCTTACAGTTAGTGGTTTTCCTGATTTACTCTGGAACCTCACAAAACAATCCCCTTTAAGACTTTAGAACAGTGATTCTCAGCTACCAGGATGCAAACAGATCATTGGAAAGATTATTTATAGAGCAGATTCTCAAATCCCACCCTCAGAAAGAGCCAGATTCAGTGGGTTAAGGATGAAGCTTGATGATCTATACTTTTAACAAGCACCTCAGGTAAACAGAGGACCATGCTTTGGGGAATATTGCTTCAGGCTATTTATGGCTTTGTCAGAAGAAAAAGAGAATGTGTCCCCACCTATGCTAAAAGAGAGGAAACAGGAGAAACAGGAGTGTCTTTAATGGCCAGGTGTGCTGGTGCCTCAATATGGGAGCCCAGGGGGGACCTAGGGGCTGCCCTTCAGCTGTCCAGCTCTCAGAAGTTTTGAAGACACTTTTTTTTTTTTTCATCTTTAGAGCACTTTATTATAGTTTGCAGAACCATGAAGTTGACCAAACAGATATTTGGTTTTCAGTCATTTAGAAATTTTCTTCAAAGAAAGGCAATTTGAGCCAAATTACTATCATTCCCCCCATCTTTTTGCAGATCAAGAAATACCAAGACATTTCATATGTAATACCTCATATAATTTTTAGTCCAAATAGTCAAAATTAGAACTTTTAATTTCATTTTACAAGCTCCAAATTATTCAACACACACAGAATAAATTATGGGTTTGAGGAAAACAGTAACAATACAAAACCTAAAAACCTTTTTTCTCCATCCACAAAATAATCATGGAGTTGTATATATATGAGAAATAAAAATTATGGAAGAGCAATTAATATTAAATTCAAAGCCTCTGGAAAAGTGTATTTTGATCAGAGGCCATTGTTTATCTCAGAATATATGAGTTTAAAAGTCAATTTTTTAACTCACTTAAATTTTGAAAGCCATCTTTTTCCTCCCCATGAAGACACTTCTAACTTTCACCAGTGCTGCTCTCTTATGTAGCATGAAGAATGTCTAGCTATGTCAGCTATTAACACTTTAGCATGAATTAGACCATATTCAACCAAATCCTTTTCCAAAAAGAGGAAATGAACAGGAGAAACTAACTTTTTTGGAATGCTTTGCAGTAAGATCATGGAAGGAGACGTGGCCGATGCACGCATCAGCCCTGTAAGAAGCATTTCCTGCATTTGGCTAATAAGAAAATGAAGTTCAGAGAGGTAAAGTCACTCAGCAATGGCAACAGACCTCAGATCTGCCTCTGAAAACCATCCTTTTCCCACTAAGCCACTGGAGGAAGGAAGGGGGTCACTATTGGGAAGAGCAGGTCTTGGTGGGCAGCCAACAGAGGGTGGGACAGGGTAGCCAGAACAGGTAGAAGGTCGTCGGCATGGACACACAGGATCCAAAAACAACTTGTGCTTTTGATCTGGTTCTCAAAGTAAAATGTTTGTCAGTTTAAATGAGCATCAGCCTTTATTAAGACAAAGGTAAAGACAGGAAACCTCTCTGCCCCTGGAGAGCTGGCCCTCTGGGTAAGAAAGGAAGATCTGAGAGGTGAAGAGCCAGTCACACATGGATTGATGACAAGGGTGGGTCACAGCTTGGCAGGTCTGGATGTAGGTATGAAATGAGCCTCCTCAGAACAGGCACAGGGACTGAACAAGAGGCTTTAACCAAGTGTACTTGGGGCAGGGGAGAGGGACAGTGAACCAGTGGAGGCTATAACCATGGGGATTACTGGAACAGTGCAGTGGGAACCCGGGAATCCATGAGTTAGCCTTTGAAGCAGCTGGAAACAGGAGGGGCCTCTACTGGGAGCAAGCTCCTGGCAGCACGGTGTCTGCAGGCCCTCTCTGCTGAGTGTCCTATCATCCCCACACCCTCCACCTAGCTCAAATTGAGCCTACCTGCCTGTCTCCAAAATCAGCTTCTACTTCTGACTTTGATAATGTTGTCAGAAGCACCAAAATCCGTGGAGGTTCAATAGCTACTAGACAATGTCTTCAGGTTCTCTCTTTCCCCCACATCCAATCACATCAAATCCTACCAGTGGCTTCTGTGTAACTCTCCCCACCTTTCATTCTCCCTTGACTGTTCCTAAGCACATACCCCTTGATCATAGCAACACTACAGGTTGCTGTGCAAAGCCTCCTGTGACCAGCCCCATCCTACCCCATACATCCACCTCCCACTCTCCCACCGTTCGCTCCTGTTAGAGCCAGCCTCCATTCCTTTGCTCGTGGCATTTCTTCCAGTTGGATCCCCATTTTCCCTGTGTATTCTCTCCCTCAACCATGCAGTCAACAAACATGAACGAGCACCCACTATACGCCAGGCACTCTTCTAGGTGCTGAGGATCTAGTGACGAACAGGACAAAGTTCATGGGAACTATACTATCCTGGAGAAGTTAGAAAAGAAATTGGGCTAAAGGGATAAGGAATGGAACACTGTGAATGGCTATTTTAGACAGAGCAAGCAGTTGTGAAAGGCTTTGCTGGAGAGGGGACTCAGCTCAGAGGTTCAAAAGAAATGGGAGCCAGTTATGTGAAAACTGGGCTGTGAGTATCAAGGTCTCTTCTCCATCAGAGAGCAATGTGTGAATCACCCTAACCTCGACCCTAGGAATCACCGCCTATGAAATTCACACATGCCTGGGAACACCCTGCCTTGAATTACTTTTTACCTTTTCATGGTCGACTAGACAGTAAGTTCTTTGAGGGCAGAAATTTGATATCACTTCATAAAAATCGCAGGTTACTGGGGAATTGTTGTGTGCAAGGATCCCCCAGCCAAGGCAGACTACAGGAGAAATCATTCCACTGTGCTACTAAAATGTGAGACTACAAGATAAAATTCCTTCCCTGAGATTTAAGGACGCCTGCTTTCCAGGTGTCACTCATTCTATGCTGGAGGTAGCCCTAGCTGGAAGCTAGGAAGGTCACTTCTGTGATTTGAATCCAAGAGCAGATGATAAACCCCTTAGGGCTGAGGTAGAAAAATGCCACTGACAGCTCTAAGTTGGAAGGATATCCACTGCCAAACCATCTTGAAATCATTGAGCTGAAGTCACAGAGAAAATGCCATCTGGAAGATGCTTCCACCTTTGGGAGAATGATTCCATGATAAAATGATTAGGAATATTGTCATGCTGAAGAGCAGATAAGGACCAAAGGGAAAAAAGAGTAAAATCTGCAGAGCTGTTATTGAACCAAACCTTCGTTTCTAATTTTTAAAGCACACAGTGTTAATATTTAAAACTGTGTATTCTTTTAATGCATTTAGCTGCTTTAATGAAGAGTTTTATTTTTGCCAACAATCCAACACACAGGAACTGAGTGCCAGCACCTCCAGACACTGTAGGGACCAATAGACCTACCTGATCCCTGTCCCCAAGGATCTTACAATCTAGCAAAGAAGACAGATGCTAAACAAATTCGTGTCAATAATTAGATGGTTACAATGGGACACTACAGGAGTCTGAGGCAGAAGGAGAGTCCCAGCCAATTGCCCAAAGAGGGGGCATTTCATCTGAAGCAAAAGTTGGCTAGAAGTTGGCAAAGGCAGGTAACACTAAGGACTATTCCAAGTAGGTATACAAGTTCGGCAGTGGGAAGGAGCACAGCCCTTGAAAGCATGGCAAGTTAAATGGTCCTAGAGCAAAGTAGGCACAGGACGAGACTGGGAGGGTGGCAAGAGACAAAACCAGAGCAGGGCTTTGTAGGCACATGGAAGGTTCTAGAATGACCTTAGGAGTGGTGCCAGGAAAGCCAATTCACAAGGGTCTCAGAGAAACATAACAACCTCTGCAAAAACATAATCACCTAGGCTCCATCTTTAAGAAAGAAAAGTGAGATGAAAAATGAATCACCTTTTACAAAGGGAATCACCTTCAATTAAGGGGAAACTGAAGGTAATCGCTCGGACCTAAAATTCAGGCATTATGCTGTAAAATGCTTGTCTGGGCTAATATGAGAAGCTGGAGGATAAAGATTATTTATAATCCAGGTTGTTAAAGAATCTATTTGCTTACAAATCAGATTGAGACAAGATCTCAGTAAAACTCAACTACACGATGCTCCGCTTAAGTGACAAACATCTCAGCTGCCAATCCATAGAAAGAGATAAAGATGGTCTTCCCGTCAAATTGTTTTGACAGGCCTGTTTTTACTCATCTGAAATGTAAACCTTTAATGTTTGTATACGGAACATCAAGAATGTGAAACATGTTTTAGATAATCACAGGAAGTCATAAAACATAACCTGTGTGGGAGGTTGTAATCATAGGAAATTTGAAGTTATTATTAGTAACTTCAGATACAACTGAACACAAAATGGATTAAATATTTTTCTTCTTCTTTTCCTCACCTGATCTCTGTTATCAACCAGCAATATAAAACTCCAGTTTACACTGGGTGGTGCCTGGTCAGTGGGTAGGGTGCCCACCCCATATACGAAGGATGGTGGGTTCAAACCCTGCCCCATCCAAACTGCAACAACAACAACAACAACAAAAAAAAAAAAAAAAAAAAAAAAAAAAGCTGGGCCTTGTAGCGGGCCCCTGTAGCCCCACCAACACAGGAGGCTGAGGCAAGAGAACTGTCTAAGCCCAAGAGCTGGAGGTTGCTGTGAGCTGTGACGCCATGGCACTCTATCCAGGGCAACAGAGTGAGACTCTGTCTCTAAAAAAACAAACAAACAAACAAACAAAACCCTCCATTTTACAGTTTCAGGCATTTGAATTGTAGCAGACTTTTCTTTGAAGCTGTTAAAATAAAAATGGGAGCTATGCTCATACTTCACTTTCTCCAGGAAAGTCTATCCCAAACTGGCCAAGCCACTGCTCCCCAGACCAGTCTATACCAGCTTCCCCAGTCTTTTGCTGGTGTCATTGTCTCTGCCTAGAATTCCCTCCTAAGCTCCAGCTCCAGAGCCTGGAATTTCACACCAAATGATTAAGAAGACACTGTAACACTAGAACTCTGGAAAGCCCAGGTGAATGGATTGCTTGAGCTCACAAGTTTGAGATCAGCCTGAGCAAAAGCAAGACCCCATTTCTACTAAAAGGAGAAAAAACTAGCTGGGCATTGTGGAGGGCATCTGTAGTCCCACCTACTTTGGAGGCTCAGGCAAAAGAATCGCTTGAGCCCAAGAGTTTGAGGTTGCTGTGAGCTAGGATAGCACAGCACCATAACCAGGGTCAGAGTGAGACCCTGTCTCAAAAAAAGAAAAAAAGAAAGAAAGAAAACACTGCTACTTACTGGCAAGGAACACATATTGCAAATTCAGGGCTTTGGAGGGATGAATAAACCTCTTGAAAGTTGAAACTCTCAATCCAATTTACCACCACTTGCTGATTTCATTCTTTATGTGGGGAAAAATGCCCAAGGAAGGAACAGGCAGACTGAAAATGTGCAATCAAATGGCACCCCGTATAAATCCAAAACGAGAATCTTTGACCCACTCCCAAAAAGCATACACTTTGTGCTGCCCCCTACTGGCTGAGGTGAGACAGGCAGTGAGCCACCCACTTCCTCCCTCCCCGCCTGCGCTCCATCAGAGGCACACACCGCAAATAGGCAGATGGCCCTGGTTATAAACACATCTGTGGCCAGACTGAGGCTACCTGGCTTATGGTAGAATTAAACCCGTTCATCTTGGCCTCAAGTAATGACAAAGTAAATGATAATAGGCAACTGGGAACAAGGTGGTCCTGGGGTATGTTCCTTGGCCAGTCTGGTAACATTAACACAAACACCCGGATCACTTAAGATAACAATTGTTGGCACCTCTTCAAAGTGTTTCTCTCCAAAGTGGAAAAGCAGCAGGACCAGTCATGGAAGGCAGAGGTCAAGTGGAGAACAGACTTCACCATGCTGCAGCCGAGAGGATGAAGCCAAAGCTAGCGACACCTCCCCAACCCCACCTCTGCCCCAGGTTACTTCTTGAATACACAGTCCCTTTAGTCATTGTGCCTGAAGCTGTAGCCATAAAATTTCCCATCACAATGGCACCTGGAGAATCTTTTGGTGTTTTTGATCTGGTGGGACAAGCACATCAGAGCACACACTCCAAGAGCTTCCAAGTTTCATGTTCCACAAGTCTAGGCGGATCCAATTAGCTCAGTGTTTGTCCCATAGAGACAGCCCCCCGGCCTCCAACAGTTAGACATTGCTGCCTTTGTCATTCCAGACCACCACTGTGGGGGCAGCTGCTCCTCTCAGACTATCCTAATTAGCAGCATGGCACTCATTAACAGCTGCTGTGTGTGCAAATGTTCTCCCCCGCATGGAGCATGGCCTACAGAGCCTCCCTAAAATGCATCCTCCTGCTAACGTGGTGCGTTCATGGCAGCAGATGTTAGCTGATGATGGCCCTGACAATTTTAGCTGGCAGGATCTGATTCTTCCCAGAGCCATTCAGGACAGGGCAAAGTCCTTCATGTAGACTTAAGGCGCTTAGCCGAGCACTGCACATAGTAGACACTCAATTAACATTAGCTGTCAGCAGGGCTGATATTCAGCTAATTTGCACCAAGGCAGACAATGTAGTTTCTGCAATGCAGAATAGCTCTCATACCAGATGGTAAATAGCTGCTCCCTCAAGCTCCCGCCCACCCCATGCCCAGCACCACCACTACTACCACCATCACAATGGGGGTGTTACGGCCTTTTCCTTGGGACTCCCATAACCTCCTCACAAGCCAGCATCCACTCTGGCTGGTCAATAGCACGGACACCACTCATTCTATCCAATGTGATGCCTAGCTATTGTCTTCACTGACCCATTCAGGGACTGACAACTCACAAGCATTTATACCAGAAGCCTGCCCCTCCCCTTTAAGTTGTCCCCTACTCCTCTGATTTCTCCTTCTTATCCTCCACAGTGGACTGATGTCCTCTGTCCGTCCTTTGACTTGCTGATCTTTCCTGAGTTATGTCAGCTGCAGCCACAACTTCACCTAAATTGCCCCAGGAAACTGCCGTGGGGAATTTCTCAGTTTAGCTAGGCTGGAACTGTATTTCCCATAATTCCCTTGCTGCGTGGCTCTGGGTTAGCATGGGCCATGAGAAACATTTCACGTAAGACTTGGAAGGGGCGAGTGAAGCAGACATCATTTCTGTCTTACTGCAGGAGGCCGCTGCAGTGCGCTGTTCCCAGGCACGGTTGTGGCCTCTGTTGGCTCCTCTTGCCACGTGACACAACAGCCAGAAGGATAACCCGTCCAGCTCCTGCACTCCTGGGTAGGTGCACGTTAGCTCTGTGAGGAAGGAAGCCAGCCTCTCCTGCCATGAAAGCCTAAAAACTGTGAAAGATACAGGTTTAGTCCAGCTTGGGTGGTCTAGGCTCATCCTCCCAGGTTCCCTTTGTCCTGCCTCCCCACATCACATCCATCTTCCTTCCCTGACTGCCTGCTCTGCAGATGCAAAAGTGACAGCTGTGCCTAATTTTTTTTTGTTTAAGACAGAGTCTCACTCTGTCGCCCAGGCTGGAGTGTTACGGCATCATAGCAACAACCTCAAACTCCTGGGTTCAAAGAATCTTCTTGCCTCAACCTCAGGAGTAGCTGGGACTACAGTGCCCATCACCATGCCTGGCTAGTTTTTCTATTTTTAGTAGAGATGGGATCTCATTCTCACTTAGGATGGTCTCAATCGCCTGAGTTCAAGTGATCTACCTGCCTTGCACTCCCAGTGTGCCAGGATGACAGGTGTGAGCCACCACACCCAACCTCTGCATAAATGTTGACCAAATTCCCACATTGCATAAGGTCAGACCCCCTATAATGAATCTACGTCGATGCCTATAAACCTATATCTATATGTGGATAGATGACAGACAGATCTCCAATAGTCTGGTTCTCTATTGAGCTCTAACTACAAACATCCACCCAGTCACATAAGCCATAAACAGAGTATCGTCTTACCTCCTCTATTTCCACCACTCTCAGCATCTGAGCATCCACCCAACAAGCCATACTACCTTCCAAACTGGTTTGTTCTGCCAAGTATTTGGATCTTTTTGTTTTGTTCCGCTTTATGTTGAAATTTGACAATTGAACCATGTTTCATAAATGGCACCTGGAATATCATGGTAGCAAAGTCAGATGGGATTCATGAGTGGTTGTTACTTAAACGTTCAACGAAGAACAATGAGTAACCTCCAGGCAAGACAGCTTTCCTTTTCCTTCTCTGAAGGCTGTGCAAACATAAAACACCCAGACGTGATCCTTTGGAAGGGCCTGGTCATGGAAAGGATGCTCCTGAGTGTAGGTCAGAGCCATTGACTCTGGGCATTTGTTACAACCAGAGAGAAGCACCCCACTCACAGGGGGACTTGGCAGCAGTTTAATTATTAACAAGCCCTTTTACAAAAATGTGTCTGTATGTATTTGTCATAAAGGTGACGGGAGTTGCTAAGCAAACTCCTAATGCAAACAGGAGAATGTTAGCCTACTTAAGCGCAAGGAGCTTAAGTACTGGCCTTTGCGTTCACATAGTAAATATGCTCATTACACACTTTTTTCCTACCTCTTTAATAATGTTGTGGCAGGGATTTCTAACACATCTTCCCCCTGTCCTTACGGAGTTTTTCCTGTGGGTGCTTGATCATAATGAAAGTGCATTTCCTTACCCATGTTCTGTTTTTTCCAGCCTATCATTCGTCATCCATTAATTCACAGAACATTTATTAAGTGCCTGTTGTTTGCCAGGTGCTGGGACTGTGACAGCTTATTAGTGCAGGATTTGTATTTGTGGAGTTTTCATTCTAATGGGGGAAAATCACATATGGGGAAGTAATCAAATAAATAACTACTTACTGATATGGCACTACAAAATACATAATCATGCACACAGTTGGGGAAGGGATAGTGAGCGTGAATGCACGGTCAGAGAAAGTGTATGTGACACCTACGCCGAGAAATGAGAAATGGGAAGGAACCTGCCTTGTGACCACCTGAGTGGGAGTTTGCCAGGCAGAAGGAACAGCAAGGTTAAAAGGCTCTGAGGTGGTGGGAAGAGTCCTGACATGCACTATGCTGAGATTAAAAAAGAGAGAGAGAGAGTACTGAATAATTCTATCAGTTTCTGAAACACTCCACACTTTCCTGCCTCAGGGCCTGTGCACATTCTATTCCTTTACAGGGTTCACTTCTGCCCCTGGGGTCACCTGAATGACTCTTTGTTCGGGAGTCATTTCCTAAACATTTCTCCTTCAGAGGAGCGCTCCCTGACTATCTGACCCACAGTAGGTCCTGCTTGTTATTTTCTCTGATAACAGCTGCCTTTACCTTCCCAAAGTCTGTGTGTCTGTGTACTCACTTAACACTGTGAAAGCACTCGGGATAACCGTTGAGTAGATGAACCAATGAACAGATCACAACAGCCATCTGCAGAGCATCCCAGCTAGGGAAGTTGGAAATTGGAAAAGGGCTGGAGTGGCATACAAAGGGGGAAAAAAGGGGGATTTTAGAAAGAAGGGAAAAGGGAGGTGGGAAAATCTGCTAAGGGAAGCCAAGCAGAGGGACTAGGGGAGGGGGAAAGTGGCAGAGGACTGCGAGGCAGGGCCATGGACAACAGGGACAGAGAAAAGCTAACTCCCAAACGGCAGCCACGGCAGGCTGCATGCCAGGGAAGGCTTTAGCACACTCAGCAGGACAGAGCCCTGTATGGCCCAGGATGCAAGGCTGGAGGGCCCAGCCCAGCTCACCTGCTACCTGCCGCAGAATTCTCCTCCACCTGGACACTTGACCAGTCACAGGGAGCTCAACTCCCAGCATGGGTATACATCAACTCCCAGACAGTAGTCTTTTCGTCTCTGCTCACAGCATTCCTCATGGGATAATGGCCAACCCACCCACCTTCTTCTCACCGCCAGGACACATGCCAGATTGTCAAGATCCCCTTTGCAGTGCCACCCACAATGGCACCAGAGCACCAGATGAAGCTGATGCCCCGTGCACTGGGACAATGGCAGCATTCGGAATCCTGACAGTGTGACCTTCTGAAGGCCTTTGAAACTGACAAACCCAGCAGCTGGGAGAAGGCCTGGAATGGCTTCGAGCCCCGCCTGCTTTGACAGGAGAGGTTACAGCAGATGCACTGGTATTTTATTGTGTGGCAAATGGATGCGATGTGGGAGGAGAGGAAAATAGAACCTGGGAAAGGGCACGAGAGTCTTTCTGGGCGGCCGTAACAGATGGGGCCATACATAATGAGATAACACAGGTTCCCGCCTCAGAGCCAGCTGCTGAGGCATGACTTCTTTCATAACAGAAAAAGAAGAAATTCCCCTTGAAATGAGAACTGCAAGGCAGACATATGTGCCCAAGGAGAGCTTGAGGATTGAACGCCCCTGCAGGGCTCTTAGGGGAGGCAGCAGGTTCAATTGAAAATGCCATTGCGGGTGGAGCCAGGTTCCTTGCTACCTGCTCAGACTGGATGAAAAACAGACCCCAAGCATCCTGTGTGTTCCTCCCAAAGGCCCAGGGTGGCCACATCTCTGACTGATGTCATTTTGGACAACTGTGTCCTCTGAACCATCATTTCCCCAATTTGCTATTGTCAGAAAAATAACTAAAGAGCTCCAGTCCCCCTCCTTCCTTGGGACATTTTTAAAATGTCTATCTTAGAAAAGGAGTTGCTCTGTTTTCAACATGTGGATAATTGATTTGTTACAACTCACAAAAGAGCATTTGTCATTTCCAAACAACCAAGACCAACATGCTTCTTCCTCCAGAGATGAGCGTGGAAGCACTTGACTTATTGCTGCCATTAAATTGAAGTGTTCGTCTGATTATTTGGTATTTCAGAATTCCTTATAAATCACTGCCTTATTTTGGTGATTACAATTTTAAGAAGAGACACTTGATTTATAAGCAACATTGGGTGGAGGAGGGAGAAAGGGGGGAGTTGTGAGGAGGCGAAGCACAGGCAAGAAGCACAATAAAGACACAATTGGAAACATCTGTCTGATATGCTGCCCTCTTCTCCATGAATTGCAGCTCAAATATACGTCTAACCTGGGATATTTTCATTCCTGGAGCTTTGGCAGATACACACGACAAGGAGGGGTTCCAGGGCCCTTTGCAGATTGGGAAGTGCATTTCTGCTCAGGGTTCAGGTTTCCTCCCTGTTGGAGATAGAAGAAAGTGGAGCTCCCGAGTGTAATTCATCCTATTGTCATGCATGGACAAAACCATGAGATCTGGGTCCATGTTTATGGAAAAAGTGAGCAAGCAGAGGACTGGCTCCAGTTGGACACAGCTGGAGTCTGCGATGCAACAGAGGGGAAAATGACTTCTTAGGCTCCAGTGAGTCCATCCATCAACTATATTTATTGGCAGCTGAAGGGAGGCAGCCCAAGGCAGCAGGTGCGTTGGAGGGACCTGGTGTTAGCAGCCTCCGAATGGAGGTTTTTCCAAGTTCTTGGTGATCATCAGGAAAAGAATTTAAGGATGCACCATTTAAGCCAAGCAAGTGACAGCTTTTTTAAAATTAAAAGTGAAAAAATGCTCTCAAAGGAGAGAGTGGGAAGGCTGGGGATAGGGAGGGGGCAGAGGAGTAGCTGTACCAGGAGGAAGTGGGTTTTGGTCTTTTGAAAGCTTACTAATTGAGAGGAGGAATATTCGAGGCTAAAGGGTTGACTTTTACTACGATTTTTTTTTTTTTTTTTTTACATTTTATGTGGTTGTCTTGGAACTTTAATGGTAATTTTTAAGGGTGGAAAAATTTTAAAACTGCAATGTAAATGATATTGTAATTAGCCAAAGTTCGTGGTAGATGTCAGAGATACCTGACAGGCTGTTTGAAGCTGGCTCTTGCCTGCACTTATCAGCCCCTCTAGTTAGCTTCTGCTTGAGGGTTGTTTACTTTAACACCCACTCAATCAGCAAGCCCCCACCTCAAAATCTCAGCTCTCTCTCCTACTTTCCTACTTTAACACCAGGGATGATTAGACTCAATGCTCGCCCTGGGTAAGCTTACAGACTAACCGAGAAGGCCCACGTGGCCTACAGATTGCCCCGTCAGTTTAAAAGGTCAGAAGACGAAGAAGGGGTGGTTATGCACAAGTGGCACCTCATTCATCGTGTCTCCCACAGCTATAAGTTAGTGTCTAAATTTTTTTCCTAGGAAACAAAGACTTCACTCTCATAATGAGAGGACTGGCTTGAATTTCAAATGCCCTATGAGAAGAAATGTGTTAATGTGGGATATGTTCAATGCTGTATTATTTTAATTGGAGCAGATATAGATGCCCAAGTGACCAGAATGGTAAGAAAATCCAAAACTAGTCCTATAGGGAATATATTAAGAAAATGGGACATTCAGCCTACGGGAGAGAAGGGTCATGAGAGCGCACATGTATCTGAAAAGTTGTCATAGGAAAGAGGAAGCAGTTTATTTCGTAATTTCTCCAGAGAGTAGAATGAGGACTGCTGACAGAAAGCTACAGAGAGGAAGATTTCAATTCATGGTAGTCTAGCAGTTAGAGCTAAAGAGGAGTAAGTGGTAGGTGGTGAGTTTCCTGCCAGGAGAGGAATTTAAGGACAGTCTGGGTGGCCACGTTAGCGTCACTGTGCAGAAAGAATCTCTGTGTTTGGTGATAAGTAAAACTAGATGCAATTTAAGCCAGTTACCAGTGTATTGATTCGCCAGTGGAGGATTATATAACACTGTGACTTGAATTCACACTAAAGTGTGAATGTTTGATAGGTTCATTTCAGAAAGTATATTGTATTAAAACTAGGGGAGAATTTATACAAAGTGACAGATGTGCTAACAGAACCCTGCATGCCTCTCACACAGTGGTTCTCAACCTTCCTAATGCTGCGACCCTTTAATACAGTTCCTCATATTGTGTGATGACCCCTAACCATAAAATTATTTTCGTTGCTACTTCATAACTGTAATTTTGCTACTGTTATGAATCGCCATGTAAATATCTGATATGCAGGGTGGTCTTAGGCAACCCCTGTGAAAGGGTCGCTCGGCTCCAAAGGGGTCACTACCCACAGGTTGAGAACCGCTGCTCTAACAGAAGAAATAGGCCTTGAGATGGATGATGACTGTGGTGTCCATTTCAGCATGTTTAAGAGGCTTGCCCAAAGGCACATGACTAATAAATGACACATCGAGTTTATGACCCATGGTCTGTCTATTTGCCTTTGCTGCCTATGCTATTTCCCAGAATGTTATTTTTTTAAAGGTAGGAATTATAGGTCTTCTTAACTTCTAGGTTATTGACTCCTGGGCTAAGACCACATATATGTGGCCTAGAAATAAGTTTCTGTCAGTTTCCCAAAGGAAGAGGACTCAGGAAGGCTATTCCCCCAATACTCACAGAAGACGGCATCTAAGCCAGTTACCAGTATATTCCTTGTCAGTGAGGGCCCTAAGTGCCAAGGTGCCTGAACACATGGGCCTGTCCAGGCTCTGTGGCCCTGGAGATAGCCTTTTACAAAGATAAATAATCATCAGGCAGCTCAGTGGACTGGGAAGGACTGGGCTGCCTTGGGCCAGAGTGGCCTCATGTCTTACCCCCAAAAGGGATAACCTACCTAAGGACCAGACTGAGGCCTGCTCCCTCCCCCCCCCATCCCTTGCACAAACAAAGCCTGCTACCTTTGCTCCTGCAGCTTCTTCACGGGGCTCCTGAGGCTGGCCAGCCCTTCTTCTGCCTGAAAGTCCTCATCTTTTCCCAGAGGTTTTGGTTTCCACATCTGGCTGCCTCTCTGAAATGGCTTTCGTGAGCTCTACCTGACCCTCTCTGACCTACTTCTCAGCTTATCTCTAAAAGAACATTTCATTTCCTTTATCTCCTGATAGGTGGGGTCCTGGCATGACCCCCATTCATGCCCAGTGCGCACTGCCCTCCCCCAACCCTTGGAGGCCACCCTCATTTGGAGCAGGTCGAGGCCCTCAGCAACCAGAGTCTGCTCTGCAGGGCAAGAAGTACTCCAAGGGCATTGCCTGTTTCCCATTGCTCCATGCACTATGGGGCAGGCCCAAACCATAAGCCCCCTCCAACCCAACCCCCCAGAGAGGGTCTTAGGAATTTGACCTTGGCCACCCTCAAGTGGATGAACCTTGAGGACCTTTGCAAGCCCAGTTCAAAGACCTCTGCCTCCACAGTCCTAGAGGTTCCCTTAACCCAGCCCCGCAGCTGGCTGTCTTCTCTGCTATGTATCCCAACCTCTCTCCAGGCCTGAGCTCAACCCTGAACCCCTGAAACCCATGATGTTCCTTCAGCCCTCCCCACGGGGCCCATTCTGTTTCCTCCCTAGGCTCCCCCAGCTACCCTCTGAGAATGGAAAGGTCATCTTGTTAATAGTATCAGCATACTAGTAATAGCAATGCATCTATCACATATCAAGTATTTACAATATGCCAGACACTATGCCAAATGCTTTGCTTGCATCAGAATCACATTTAATCTTCCAACCAAGACCAAGGGGCCTGTGTTATTTACATTTCATGGAGGAGGAAACCAAGAAGCTAAAGGTAGAAACTTCAACATCATAGCTAAGACGAGGACTGGAGCTCAGGTCTCTGACTCCAGAGCCCATGCTCACAAGCACCAGTCTACCTTACCATACCTATAGCAACACGTCTGGCCAAGTGTACCACAGTGGGGAAACGAGTAATGGGCTTCATCCCTTCTATCGATACTCAGAAAGAATAAGAGGAAAAGCAAACACAGTTCATGGGAAAAAAGTAATAGAGGGGGCAATTCAGATGGGGTCAGAGTTTAACTCTACCAGCACCCCCTACTTTAACAGGGACTATAAAACTCCTCTTAGTTCTACATGCATTGCTATGGAAGAATAGCTTCAATCTTATTTCAGCCAAATTGTCTATAGCTTTCCACCATGAAAACTCTGGAACCACCTCCACCTGATTCCTCCACCATTATCCTTGGATGGAACCACTCTCGGGTGAACCTGCCCACCTAGCTGGCCACCTGTTACCAACAGCTGTCCTCCCCGAGACCACCCTCTGTGGCCAGGACAGCTTTTGTCAAGCTGTGCTTTATGCTGTGGCTAATTCACTCTGCTCTCTCCCAGGGTCCCCCAGGCTCCTCGACCCATAAATCTTGGCGTTTTCTGCACCCACGTTGCCTCTTGCAGAGCCTCCCCATTGTGTCTGCAAAAAGCTTCCTCCTTCTCATGGTTCATTGGCATAACCTCCAAAGAGAGAACTGCAATGAGAAACAAATAAAACAAAACAAAACACAAAGCTGTAGTTTTAAGATTTCTAGGCATAATTCAAAGGAAGATTATGATAAACATGGAGAGGGAGTCTTTTCATTAAAGAAACATCATTAGAATTTTCCACATCATTTAAGCCTCTATGATGATTTAAACCAGTGGACTTTCTAAAATAATAATAATAATAATAATATAGCTACCATTCTAAAAAAACACATACAATATGCTTAAGCACATGCCTGGGAAGCTGCTCACCATGCCTTTTTTTTTTTTATTATTTAGATTAATTGAGAGTACATATAATGAGGTTAAATAAATTGCTTTAGTAAGGTTAAAGTCCAGGTTGTGTGGTGCCTTCACCCAGGAAGTGTGCAGTACACCCATGCAATGGCCTGCTGGGCAGGAATTTACCTAACCCCTTCCCCCACAACTTGAATTTAATTGCGTTTTTCTCTCACATGAACTTATAGTTGTTAATCTACTGGTTCTTCTTAAGTACTGTGTATTATGATGCTTGTTTCTCCATTCCTGTGACATTTTACTTAGGAGAATGTTCTCCAGATCCATCTAGGTCATTACAAATGATACAAAGCATCCATCTTTTTATGGCTGAATAGTACTCCATGGTATCCATACAGCACAGTTTATCAATCCATTCACATGTTAAAGGGCACTTGGGTTGTTTCCACATCTTCGTAATTGTGGATTGTGCTGCTATAAACATGTGAGCACAAATGTCTTTCTGGTAAAATGACTTTCTTTCTAAGATGGAGACTTTACCTCTTTCACGTTTACATGGATGGAGCTGGAACATATTCTTCTTAGTAAAGTATCTCAAGAATGAAAGAAAAAGTATCCAATGTACTCAATACTGTTATGAAACCAATTTATAATCACTCACACTTTCACAAGAAAGATAAACCACAACTATAGCCCAAGAGGCTGGAGGGAAGAGGTGAGGGATGGGGGGGGGGGGGGATTCAAGGGAAGGAGGGTGAACGGTGGAACCATTCCTATGGTCCATATTGTCATATTGCAAGGGTACATGTCAAATCTATTAAGTGTAGAATATAAATATCTTAACACAAAAATTAAGTAAATGAGGTGGAGGCCATATTAACTAGTTCAATGTAAGCATTCCTAACTGTATATAAAATCAGCACATTGTACCCCATAAAGGCATAAATGTGTACATGATCATGTGTTAATGACTTAATAAAAAAAAAAACCAAAGGTCATACAAATGACCTGTTATAAAACAACACACTCTGTCTTAAATTCACAACAACAACAACAAAAAAAAAAGAAAATGCCTCAAACTGGGAAGCTGAATGACAGCTTCTGCACTAACCAACATGGCATAGTTAGTTGCCTTTCTGATACATGTACATAATGAAAATATGTATCTTTTTCCTTTGGATTCCTGCTCTAAGAATTTTCTTCTCTCCCTCTCTTCCTCCCCATGTCTCTAGTTTTATCAAGGAGAACACAAAACATCCCCCTGAAAGAAATGTCAGATGCTCTCTGTCAGACTCAGCATCTTTCCTCTTTAGAAGGAGTGAGGCTCTGTCTTTTCCTCTTCCCCAGGCTTAGGGTTGACCATTTTATTCTAGTAACTCAACTTTCACATGTCAATTTATTCAAGTTTCAGAAACTGGCCCTAAAGCCAGAGTAGCTTGCATGATTTGAAAATATTTGCATAAATGATTTAAATTCTGGCAAATATTTTAGGCATCCAGATGGGTCCCAGGAAATAGGTTGAATGTTGACTCTTTCTAAGGATGTACTAGATCCAAAAATGAGGTCATGGTGAAGGGTTAGGCCATGGAGCTAGAAATGACAAGAGTGACTCTATATTAAAAATGCTTGTCCTTTGACTGACCCAGGCAGCATAATGTAACATAAATATGTGCTGCAACTCTTATTTTCCTGTTTAAGTCTTGTTTTCCTACATAGTTGATGTAGCTTAAGATTAATCACGTGATCACCAGGACAGTTTCAACAAACATTCCAATCTCTCAACATCAACTGTCAGTCATGTGTGGCCATGAGGGACCAGGCTATGATTAGGTAATGGTCTTGGAGTAAAGGGTCCGAGTGGTCAGTAGGTTAAGGAATGACCTAATGGGAAAGTACATGATTGGTGGACAAGCAGAACAGTGCCCAGGGGCTTAAAAGAGCACATGAAAGTGTAGGATTAGTTGTGGAAGGTGGTGCATTATTTCAATTGCCCCTCCTTGTTGGAGCTTTTCTTTGACTCTCAGTAAAAATCTTTCTTTGCTGCTTTTCCTATTCTGTGACTCAATTCCTTGCATTGCTAAGACTAAGAATTCATGAGAAGACTTATTGGTACCCTGCTTTTCAATGGGACCACTTTCGCCTTTCCTTAAATAAAAATATAATAGTAACAGCCAACATACTCAGCACTTGCTATGTGCCAGACATTGTTCTGAGACTCTAAAAACATCAACTCATTGTCTGGCTCCTCACACAGACATATTATAGAACTATCTTCAGATGAGAAAACGAAACCAGTAAGAGCTTAAGAAACTTGCATAAGGAAATGTTGGAAACTCAGAAAGTGGCCTAGAGCCCACTACGCAAATCTTGAAAATGAATATCAAAATGTTATAAAGGTTGCCCTCCAAACCAGGAAACAGACTAGAAGAGGATCCCTGGTGAGCCGTCTTCACGGTGGCCCTGACTGAGGCCTTTCTGGACCTGTTGCTGCCACTGGCTAGGACCCAAGGCAGGAGGTCCCTTGAAGTCTTGTAGGGACTCAGTCCCTTTTCTGCAGCAGGATTCAGGCAGAGCCCCATACCCTTTCAACTGGGAGAAGCAAATTTTGCTACAGAAGGTGGTGCCTACAGCAGAGTGCCTCCATTCGGGAAAGGTAAGAGAATCACTTGGAGCACAGCTGGGCCGGGATGGAGCTTGACAGCCTGCAATTCTAATGGACCCCTGGTGACCCTGCCGCTGGCCTACCGGAGTGAGAAGCATGGACCTAGAAAACCTGCTTTCTTGATTGTACTTGTTGGCTTCCGTGTTTCAGGTACAAGAAACTTCTTACTAGATTTAAGCATTCTGTATTTGAGCACATATTCTACCTCGTTCCTTCTTATGGTCTGTTTTAATACTGGGATAGGCATTTTCCATTTGGGAGGGTATTATGGGTTAAAGCCCTGACCCTCAGTTCCTCAGAATGTGACTGCATTTGGAGATAGGACCTTGAGAAAAACAATTAAGTTAAAATGAGGTTACATGGCTGGGTCCTAATTCAATCTGACTGGAGTCCTTATGAGAGAAAATTTGGACATTCAAAGAGACATCGTAAGTGTTCATGCACAGAGGGACAACTGCATAAAGACACAGGGAGAAGGTGGCACCAATGAGCCTGAGAGAAACCAGCCCTGCGGACACCTTGGTCCTGCACTTCCAGCCTCCAGAGCTGTGAGGAATAAATTTCTATTGTTCAAACCACCCAGCCTGTGGATTTCAGTGATGGCGGTAAGCACAGACTAAGGCAGAGGGCACCATCAACTGAACCTCCTCCATGTCTAAGGAGCCTGCCCCATGTGAGCATTGCTGGGAGGCAGGGCCCCACGTCCATTGGGAAAGCTGATGGGTGGCTGTTTTCCTGCCTGTCAGCAGCTACAGAGGGAGAAAGTGGCTGAAGGTTGGCCCACATGGGCCCCTCCCAGTCCTCAGAGTTGGAGGGAGGTACATAAACAAGACAGCACAAATCAAAACTGTCTGGTGGTAACAGTGGCTCCCTGTGTCCAGGGGCAAGTGTCAGTGGTGGCAGTGAAGAAGGCCAGTGTCAGATGTCCCGGGGCAGCAGCAGCAGCAGTGCCCCAGTGGGGCTATCTTGAGGTGCAACCCTGTGGCCTGGCTCCCTGAGTCCCTTCCCTGTCTCTCAGGTCTGGCCCTCTAGCCTTCCCAACAAGTCTCCCTGCTCCTTGATGGCTTTCCAGTGGATTCCCCACCTGCTTAAGCTGGCTCGAAATGACTTCTATTTTCTGCAATGAAAACCTTTGGTGTGGTATTTTGGACACTTGACCTTGCTTTCTCTCAGAAGCATTCTTCATCTGGAATTCTTTTCTCCATCTGTTTAACTGCTGTCCCATCTGAAGCAGAGTGATGAGGTTTTCTCTGTTTTTCTTCTTTATTATATTCAAACAGAATCTGGAACTGCAGACTGCCTTGGCCCTCACAGGCTACCTGAGGTTAATCATGTCTGCCGTTCTCTCCAGGTGTGGTGAAGTTTGCTTAGACGGGAAGTCTACATCAGACTCTTCAGCCTTGAATTAAATGTCTCTCTGTCGTCCCTTACAGAAGTGTGTTCAGAGTGAAAATGAAGAGAAAAAGGGACCAAATTGCTTCATAACTCATAATCCAGCAGAGTTATGTGTGGCCATGGTGGAGGACTATAACCAGGCAGCCCGAGAAGTATGCCTGAGTGAAAACAGGAACGTGGAATTCAAGCAGATCTTCCCAATTATTTCATCACCCAGACCTTCTTTGCTAATTCCCACTTCTTACTCCAATGCTTGAGTCACTAGTTTTCAAATCTTTTATTACAAACTGTGTTTATTAATCAACAAATTTATCTTTGAAACTCATCAAGGCATTGCTGTGAAGTTTGGAGCAAATCTCTTAATCTCCCTAAGCCCAGTTTCATTATTTATAAGAAGAAAGGAATAGAACCTACCTCACAGGGTGATTTAGATTAAGCAGAATCCCAAGTCCTGTCCATGCCTGGGAGACAGAAAATGCCGAGTAGGTTTGGAGGCCCCACAGGGCAGGCCCACTGCCAGTGTGGCTGGTCTGCATGGGGCTTGGCACACCTACTTGGCTACATCCCCTACTCCAGCCCCAAACCCCACGACTAGGTGAGGCAGGACCTGCTGACTTGGTCCCTGGGACCAAGGCGTAATTCCCAGGGCAGCGAGTGTTGTCACTTTACTTTCCATGGCTAGGTCTGATGGAGTGATGGGAAGTGGACACTTGGCACTAACAGAATGGACAGCCTACTGAAAACTCTCAGGCCATGAACAGCACTGTCGGGTATCCCTGCTGTAGAGCCAGAGACAGATACATTCTCCACATCTTTGCCAAAGCCTACCAGCCTGCTGAGCACTTCCAAGCCTCAGGGCCAGGTGCTGTTCCTGAGGGGAGGTGGCAAGTAGCAGCTGTACCCTGGAGCCATCGGCCCTGACCACAGGGCAGTGACCAGCAGAGGGAGACAGAGCAGATGGAGAGAATAGAAATGGCAGAGCTGAGGGGACCCCAATTCCCCACACACCCACGGGACTCCCAGAAACATTTGGGGGAACCTTTACTCAGCAGTGCATCCTGCGTTAGTATGTGGGAGTAGGACCCAGGAAAATTTGGATCAATGATTAGAATTAGGAGCAACACAGGAAAATTCCCAGCACCATGCAGCCACAGTGCTAGTGCTCAATTGACAGAAGCTGCCAGCTCAGAGAATATCCCCAGAAGTCGTGACTATTAACTTTACTTGTTTAATGAGATGACCTTAAAAGATCCAGTGGAATGTTGAGTTTCCATTAGCTTTTTGGAAATATCAAATATTGTTCCAGGACCCTTTTTCTACCCCCAGTGGCTTCTTGGGGGGAGTCCAGAGGCCCAGACTACCAGTGGGTAGAGTGTGTGGGGCAAGGTGCTGCCCTCCATGTCCTGTGCTGTAGGCCAGCCAGCGGGTCCTGGGATAGGCCAAACCCCAGCATGAAAGCTATGGGAATTTTGAAGTGGTTTATTGGCTTGGTGGTAGAACTGGGGACCCTGTGAGGCCTATGAGATCTTGGAATAAATAAAAAATGTCTAAGAACTCCTGAACAGGGAAGATAAAATTGAGAAAAGAAAATAATATTGAGTATTGAAAACATATCTTGGGGCTGTAGGTGCTATTCTCAGGCTCCTGGAAAAAGACTGAAATGCCACAATTTGAAGTATTTACTACTAGATTGATCAACAAACGTGAGGGTGTATTAAAGGAAATAATCTTGCCAAGAAGGTGAGGCAGCCTGTAATTTTCTTTCTATTAACTTTCTATAATCATGATAATTTGTGTTGCCTTAGTGTTCAGATAAACCTGTCTGAAGGTTTTGGTCCTCAAATTGAGCCCAATCTGTGGTTTGGTATGCTGTTAAGAATCCTGTGAGAGACATCTATATACATTGCCCACCATTGAGGGATTCATCTAGGATAAAGCAATAGTGGAAGAAAGGAGGATTGAGAAGAACAGGAGTTGGCAGGAAACAGTATAGTCAAACTTCTGTAAGTGACCACCCAAGGAACTGTAACGACCTGGTCAACACATGGAGGTGGTCAACGTAAAGAACCAGGCCTCCTGTACCGACACACACCTGTGATGCATGACCGGTCTATGAAAATTAGGTCAACTTAAGGAGGCGGGAAGCTGGGGAGGTTCTACTGTATATCAGTGAATTGCACAGCTTGATGAAAGTGGTGGAGATCATTTTTTATTTTTAACCTGTACCATACTCTTTCTTGTCTTGTTCCTCAACATATAACTTAATTTTTTAAGAGAAATTAACCCTTTACATTTTAATCAGAGATTATTGGACATTTCCCCTCTTAATGGTTTCATACAATTTTATAATTTGGGAAAGTAGACGCCCCATTGTCAGATGGTCAAGCTTATTTAAGGCCACAATTGATTTGTTAATTTTGCCAAAGTACCAAAGTAATAAGAGTAACAGTAATGTCTGACTTGAGTTTGCGGCATACATTGTGCTAAGCGCTTTATCAACATTATTTAACCTAATATATGGAAGAATCTCACGCATAGATAGTAATATATCCATTTTACGGATGAGGTAACTGAACCTATCTTTCAGATAGACTGCTTTCTGATGAGGTAACTGAACCTATCTTTCAGATAGACTGCTTTCAGTTTCAACTAGCAGAAAACCCAGCATAACGTGGCTTGAACAATATAGAGACTTAGTAACTCATGCTGTTAAAGAAAAGTCCAGAGGTTACTGAGGAGCAGGCACAATTCAGCCAGAACTCACTTCATCTCTGATATTCCCAGCTTTGCCCTCTTCCCCATCTCAGATTCATTCTCAAGGTGAACGGCACCTGTGACAACAACTACAGAACTATGTCCCTCACAGCCACATAGGATGATATCCAATATCTTCCCCTGCGGCTCTCTGTGAAGAATGAGGAAAAGCTCCCTGAGCCCTTAACACACTTCCTTGCACACCTCTTTGGCCTCAGATGTTGTCCCTGCCCATCTGGGAGCCGGCAGCTGGATGAGTTGAATGCCTTGTGCTGACTGCCATGGGCCCTAGTTTCTGAACCAATCTCTGGCAAGGGGCATGGGATTACTTTTAGACCAATTAGAGCCTCGGTTGTGTAAAACTGTGTTCAGTGATTTCAAAGGTTCGTCCTCGAAGGGCAGTGTGAGTGAGATGCAGGCTCAGGCTCTTGGTTCTGCCCCCTTGGATGGGCCCCTGAGTCAACCAAAGTGACATTTTCCTCAGCTGTCAAATGATTATATTTCTCCACCAGAGGACCTTCTAGCTCTAAGCACCTGAGGGCTGATTACACCTTCAGTGCCCTCCCTCTCCTCATTCCCCATGACCCTCCCAGTCAGGACAGGGCCACTGTCCCTCTGTTCTGCAGCACCACCCATTTCTTAAGGTGGGAGCAGCAGAACGGCCTTCATGGTTGCATCAGACAGAACAAATCTCCCCGGAACAATCTAACACTGGGGTAGTACTTATCTCAGGGCTGTAGACTATTACATTGTAACTCACTCATTTCATTTATTAACTCAACAAGTATTTATTAAGCACTTACAATGAGCCAGTGTACTAGGTGCAGAGTGATGACAAACAGGTTTTGCCCTCTTAGAGCTTATGTATCTAGCTCAGTGCCTTGCACATAATCCAAAGCACAGGTACATGTGACAACTCAGCAGACTATGTTCGTAATACCAAAGACTTTATGTTCTTCAGCAGAAAAATAGGTACCAACATAAGTTTTATTAGTAGGGGGGGCACAGAGAGCAACCCGTAGCTGAGTGATTTTCGACTTGTGTGCTGGGAAAGTTTTTGAAGATCATTAATTAAATTATTTTCAAAAGACATTCAAATTATAGTAAGTATATTATTTTTTTCGATCAACATAATTTAAGTGTGCCACGGAAGTTTGACTCTAGGTTCAAGTGTTCCCTGAGATAAAAAAAGGTTGAAAAACACTGCTGTAAGCTGGATTGCTATTGCTGGTACCTAGCATAGCAACTGTTCTTTAGTCATTTCATGTCTGCTGCCCCTACTACACGGCAAAGTTTCTTATCAAGAACAGGAGTTAATGAGCAAGAGTAAGATCCTGCCTCTACAAAAAAAAAAACAAGAAATTAGCCAGGGTTGGAAGCATGTGCCTGTAGACCCTGCTACTTGGAATTTGGTTGAGACTGGAAGGTGGCTTAAGCCCACGAGTCTGAGGCTGCTGTTAGCTAGGCTGATGCCACTGCACTCAAGCCTGGGCAAGACTCTGTCTCCAGCAAAAAAGAGCAATTCAATTAATTTATTGAACAAATAATTATTAAACCCCATTTTTCCCCCTGGCACTCTCTAGGGAAACAGCAGTGTGACTAAGATAAAGAAAATCCCCAGAAGAGAGAGCAAGATGGTGGCCAAGTAACAGCTTCCCTGCAGTAACATGCAAGTGAGAATTCACTCACTGTATGGGAGAATGGGAGAGCAGGAAAAAGGCACTGAGCCAGTCTTGATGGATCTGCCCTATGACCCAAACACCTCCCACCAAGCCCCACCTCCCAACACCACCACACTGGGGATCAGATGTCAGCGTGAGAATTGGTGGAGTCAAATGAGCCATATCCAGACTGTGGCAGACACCAACTGAGAGCTGGTGGGATCTCAGACCAGAGTTACAGCAGTGATGATGGCAAGAAGGGGTCATGTGTGGATTACAGCTCAGAGGTAGAACCACAAAATTTGCTGGTCAATTGTATGTGTAGTTTGGTTTAGTTAGAATTATATCTTGCTTTATCCAAATTAATAAGGTAGACGTTTATTTTTTTCTTAGGTCTAAGGTCCAGGGCTGATGAGGCATGCTATAGCAGGCACCAATTTTGTCTTTCTTCTCTACAATTTCTCCCTTTTAATAGGAATGTATCCTATTCCACCATTGTATTTTGGAAGCACAGAACTTGTCTGGTTTCACAGGTTCCCAGCTGGAGAGGAATTTTGCCTCAAGATAAATCTTGCGTGTCACCCATTCCTGATTTAGAAGATATTGATGAGACTTGAGACCTTGGGGACTGTTGAGATGGAGTGAGTATATTTTGCATATAAAAAAGACATGAATGTTTGGGTGGTGTCTGTGGCTCAGTGAGGGCACCAGCCCCTTATACTGAGGGTGGTGGGTTCGAACTTGGCCCCTGCCAAACTGCAACAAAAAAAATAGCTGGGCATTGTGGTGGGCACCTGTAGTCCCAGCTACTCAGGAGGCTGAGGCAAGAGAATTGCCTAAGCCCAAGAGCTGGAGGTTGCTGTGAGCTGTGACACCACAGCACTCTACAAAGGGCGACAAAGTGCTAAAAACAAATAAACAAAAAAAGACATGAATCTTGAAAGTCTAGAGGTTAAAATATTATGGACTAAATTGTGTTCTCCCAAATTCTTATGTTGAAGCTTCAACCCCCTAATGTAACTGTATTTGGAGACAGGAACTTTAAAGAGGTAATTGATATTTTATGAGGTCAGAGGTGTGGGGCTCTAAGCCAATATCACTAGTTCCTTATAAGAAGAGGGAGGGGCACTATGGGAGACACACAGGTGGAGAGGAAAAGCCAAGCAAGGACACAGCAAAAAGGTGACCATCTGCAAACCAAGGAGAGAAGCCTCTGGAGAAGCTAAATCTGGTGACACCCTTGGCCTTAAATTTCCAACCTCCAGAACTATGAGAGAATAAATTTCTTACATTTCTGGTGTTCGAGCCTTCCCGTCCAGGGCATCTTGTTAAGGCAGCCCAAGAAGACCAACATGCATTTTGCCTGTCACCCCCAAATCCATCGTTTTTTGCTGTTTGTGCTACTGGAACTGGACCCTATTTGCATTTTCGCTTTGCAGGTTAGCATGGGTGTTAGTCTTGTCAGCGCGTGGTGCAGGGTTGAGGGGTGCTGTGGGAGTGAGGAGTTTCTCCTCTTGCTCACAGTGCTCTTTCTTTCCTCCTATTCCTGAAAAGTGACTGCCACTGGCATGGACGTGGGCTACCTGTTGACCCACCTGCCTTGGTTCATCAGCTGTGGATCGACTCAAAGGGAAGGATGGACTGAGGTGACCCAATGAACTTTTCTACCTCAGTGGGCTGCAACCACCCCCTCTCCAGTGAGTTCTGGACCTCTCCAGTGAGTCTCTGTTCAAGTTTATTGCTTTTGGAGGGAATCCTAGCTCAGCCATAAGATATTCTTTAGAGTTCTCTTTTATCATCTCTTAGTACCTAATGCCCTGTAAATAATGAGTAACTCTTTATATTAAACTTTGTTCAAATTCTATCTCCTGGAAGGAGCAATATGCATGCTAATAGATCACTACTGCACCATCAGTAGTGATATGACTGTCTTCATGTGGTCCAAGACAGTACCTGCATTCCAGACATCAAGAAAGAGGAAGGAATGAAGAGACCAACGATGGTCTTTTAACACTTACATTTACATACAATTGGCTAGAACCAAGTCACAGGGAAGCTGAGAAAGGTAGTCTTCATTCTGAGTGTACTTATGCCCTGCAAACTTATTTTATTATGGAAGAAGGGGGCAATGATCCCCGGAGATAAATCGCTATCCCTACCACGTCAGTCAGAAGATCTAGGAATCGAGGACAACTGCCAGATTTTTGCATAAGCAAAAAGTACAGATGGTGGTGCCATTTACTACGATGGGTAAGACTGGGATTGGAGCAGGTTTGGGGGTAGGGGTGGGTGGGACAAAGACCATGAGTTTTATTTTGCCATGTCAAAATTGATATTCTTTCATTAGAAATTTGAGCTAAGCCATTGATGACAGAACACTGGAACTCAGTGGAGTCATCAGCATACAGCTGGCATTTAGAGCTCTATAATTGGATGAGATCACCTGGGGCAAGCGTATTAAAAGAGAAGAAGAGAGAAGAACACACAGCCTGCGGCTGCAACATCTGAAAGCCAGACGAAGGTGGGGACCCAGCAAAGAGGGCTAAGAGGAAGTAGTTACTGGTATCTGATGATATTAAGAATTGTTATTATTTTTTCAGTTGTGATAATGATGGCCTAGTTATCTTTCTTAGAGTCCAAATATAGAGATACTACAAACTAAAATATTATAGATGAAATAATGTGTCTGGACTTATCAAAAATTTGGGAGGGGAAGTAGGTGGGGGTAGAAAAAATATAACTGGTCATGAGTTGAATTGGTCATGGGAATATTATCTCATTCTTGTGTGCTTTTGTACACATTTATAACTTTCCATAATGCAACAGTGAAAGAGAAAAAAATGAGTAGCCACTCAAGTAGGATGACCAGCAGGATCTGTGATGTCATGAAGCCTAGGGAAGGATAGGTTTCATGAAGGAAGCAGTGGTCACTGTCCACTGCTGCTGCGGGCAAGGAGGATGGGACTGAAAGCGGACCATTGGATTGGACAACATGGCTATCATTAATGATCTTGTAGAGTCATCTTTGGTGCAGGCAAAGCCTGGTGGGAGGGGGTCGTGCAGAGAATGGAGGGGGAGTGGAAAGAGAAAGACCAACAACATCACTCCTCTAGAGAAGAACAGAGAAATGGGGAAACAGCTAGAGAGGGGAGGGGGTCAAGGAACTTATTTAAATAGGTCACATTAGGACTTATGAATATGTTGATTGGAAGGATCCAGCAAGGACAAAATTGATGGTGTGGGAGAGGTGGCTGGATGGAGGACATGAGGACAAGGGCTGGCCTTGCATGGGGGTTAGGGGTTCTTCTTCCTCTGTCCCAGCTGATAAGATAAAGTATGTGGGTCTAGACACAGGTTTCCGGGTTGGTGGTGGGAAGATAAGGAAGTTCTCATGTAATCATAAGTATCATCTCAGTGAAGTACAAAATGAAGTCACAAGCTGAAAAAGCAAGGTTTGAGGTGGGAAGAGAAGGTACCTAATAATCTTCTGGAAGAGGAAATGTGGAGTCCGTTAGGAACTGTGGAGTCCATTAGGAACTGTCATGAATTTAAAGTAAAAAAATAAGCAGTAGGATGGTGTAAAGGGCTCCACCCAGTCTCGGCTGCTACAGGGATGAAGGAGACAGATGGCTGGGTGTGGCCATGGGAGGAGCTTTACCAAGAGAATCCAGTGGTGGGAGAGAAGCACAGAGGCTTGTGGGGAAGAGGCTGAATTAATGGACCACAGGCTCTAGGCCTGGGAAGGAGGGAATTGAGTGAGCAGCTCTGTGTATGGGCTGGTATGTGTGTGTGTACATGCGTGTACTGGGGATGACAGGGCCTTATGAGTTTGCAGTGTAGATGGGAGGGGGACTGAGTGAAAGAGTCAGGAAGTGAGGAGGGGTGGCCAGGAATAAATGAGTGAAATACAGAATGAAGGAGAAGTGGGTTACTGGAGAACAGAGGGTTCCCCTGTGCCTGTGCAGACAGATGACTGAGGTGGGCAGAGAAAGTGACCACTTGGGTCAGAAAATAAGAAGCTAAGAGACTGGATTCTGCTCCCTTCCTCCCCATCCAGGGTCAAGCACAGGGCTTGTTGACTAAATGTTAGGCAGGAGGCTGGGTACAGCAAGGACAAGGATTTAGAAATGGGAGAAGGAGAGTAAGAGAGGTAAGAGCTGTCTCTAAGGGTCTCCCAGTCCCTTGGGTCTGCCCAGAATGCTGCATTTGTGGTAAGTCTCCACACTCTAATGGAGCAATCGGACAAAAGCACATTCAACCCATTCCACTTGAGTGTTTATGAGCACTCACCATGTGTAGAACAGCAGGCTGGGTGCAAAGAGTCCCTGAGGAAGCTGGTAGTCTAGTTTGCCAGAGAGCGTAACATGTGCATTAAACTGTCAGGCAGTCCATGCTAAGTGCCAAACAGTGAATAATTAGCTTTGGTGAAGTGAATTCTGGGAGAGGGTTTTGGGAAACCAGAGTCTCAGGAAGGCCTGCTTTAATTTGCTGTGTAACTCAGACTGAGGAGGCCACATATCAGAAACTTGCCAACTGAGAGACCTGGATTGTTTATTTGGTAATTATCATCCACACCCTCCTCCCACCCCTTTCCTTAAATGTTCCCCAAACCATGAAGTATTTAGAGTTTTCCAGAGAAATCAACTCAGGACACACAGACACAGACACACACACACACACACACACACCCATGGGTAGAGGGCTGATTGCTGTATTTTAAGGCCTTGCTCATTGGATGTGGAGACTGGCAAACTTAAAAGCCACAGGATAGGCTGGCAGGCTGGAAATTTCAGTATGAGTAGCCATTGTTGTCTTGAGTCCAAATTCTGCAGCCAGCAGATAGGAAGCTCGGGCAGAGTTTCTGTGCTGCAGCCTTGAGAATTTCTTCTACTTTGAGGAGCCTCAGTCATTGCTTTTTAAGGCTTTCACCTGACAGGGTGGGCTCACACCCCTCATGGAGAATCATCTGCCTTACTCAAAGTCTACATATTAAATCTCAGTTTCATCTTAAAAATAGTTGCACTGGAACATCTCTACTGGCATTTGACCAAATAACTGGGCACAATGAACACATAAAATTAGCCAAGTGGACACATAAAATTAACCTGTAAGCTACTCAGCATTAAAGGAGTCTAAGCCCATTTTACTCCATCTAGAATTTAATTCATTTCTTACAGAACTCCTAGCCTGTAGGTCCCGGCTGGAAGGCCTGGGAGAGAGAAGTAGACAGAACAGAAGAGGCAGCACTACCCCCAGAAGCAGGTATCCCTGAAGTCAAAGCATTTTAAGGTCCCATAGACTGGGTAGAATATAAACAAGAGGCATTTGTTTTTTCTTGTTGCAGTGGCTGGAAGTCTGACATCCCAGAGTTGCTCTCTGGATTCTCTATAACTCTCACTGATCTCATGACAAGGCCTCCACTCTCATGAACCAATCACCCTCCAAAACCCTACTTCTTAAGACCATTATCTTGGGGATGAGATTTTCAACATATGGATTCTGGGGAAACACAAACCCTCAGTCTACAGCAGAAAAGGTAAGTGGACCTTCTGGACCTTCCATGGACCCAGCTGGAAAGGGTGATATGGGATTCGAGCCCTGGTTGGCCTGCTGCTCAGGCCCACATGACCTCCCTTCAGAATGTTCTGACATTTCTTTTGTGATTCTCTCTGCCATGAAGGCTCTCCCTCTATCTGAGGTTCCTGCTTCTCTCCCAGAGCCAGCTCTTGTCCCACTGCTTCTAAGAATCTGGTCTCCCCCAGGGACGGCTGACCCAGGCTGGCCAGGACAATGGTGCTGGTTGTGTTCTGGACCCAGGAAGGGGTGGGATGGAAATTTAGCCTCTATTTCCTGGAAGTTGGTGAGCCCTAGCTTATGGAAGAGACACCTTATTGTGATCCCAATACCCAGAGGGGCTTATTCTTCACACACAGGTACCTAGAGTGACCATTTCTTCCTCCAAACCTCACCAGCTCAAGTGCTCAGGAATGCCCACCTCCTGTCTCTGTCTACCAGTAGTGGCCCTCTGGAGGGCATAGTCCATTTCTTTGGTTGCCTTGTGTAAATTCTGTCCAGCATGGGGACTGGCACATGCTGTTCAAAGTTCTTTGAGCAAAGGGACAGAAGGAAGAGTAAAAGAAGGGAGGAGCCCAGTTGTATTTCTTAGAGTTGGCAACATTAGTTCACAACAAATATTTTTAAGTACCTATTACACAACAGTCATAGTGTAGACAGTGGAGATAAAAAGACACTTAAGATGTCCTGGCTCTGGCCAGCAAGGAGAAAATCATTTATTATTTTCTACCACTTTATATCAGAGAGGAAAAACAGCAGTCATACATACCCTCCTATGTTTCCTGGAGTTTCATGCTTGAAGACTCCTAATTACTTAATATGGTCTAAACAGCAGGGTCTTTTTATGTGCACCAGGGGAAGGAATTAAAAAATACTGACATCTCTGGGACACAGGAAGTCCAGATTTCAGATGCCTCCCCTCTGTGTGCTTCCCCCCTGCTTGTTTCTCCACAGTACCCGCTGCCCCCCCACCAGGACAAAGCCCAGAGCTCTCCTCTCCCCAAAGCAGCTGCCCCCTCCACCAGACCTGAGGGCAGCACTAATTTCATTCCGGACTGTCAAGAAGAGGCTTGCGGCTCATCTGTGAGAAGCAAAGTGAATTGACTGGTCTGGGCAGCTCCTAAGTGGATTGGTGCTTGGGACCTCCCCATGGATTTGGCTGAAATAATGCAGTTGCCTCGGCTTTGTGGAATTCTTAAGTCTCCAGCTATTAAAACCACAGCAAAGTGCTCTTTAGAAGATAAATACATGATACCTTTCCTAATGCTGTTTTCTCAGACCAGCAATTTGCCGGCACTTGACTGCACATGCCCACTTTAGGAGGCACCCACTGCCCCCATCTTCAGAGCTGGAAAGCAAAGAGAAGCCAGTTGAACTAAGGAAACAGTGACACC
Organism: Loris lydekkerianus; assembly: GCA_963574355.1. Taxonomy (NCBI): domain Eukaryota; kingdom Metazoa; phylum Chordata; class Mammalia; order Primates; family Lorisidae; genus Loris; species Loris lydekkerianus. Next base: position 62,514 of record CAUYPK010152633.1, read on the forward strand.
AACTTAATGTGGGAGTCAAGTCAATGCTCACCAATGCCAGGAAGCCCATAGTTTCTGTTCTTAAGTAGAAATTGACATTTCCTAATACAGCTGAGGTTGGCTTATAGTGTCAAAGAAATGAATGATTTGCATCCCCAGCATTGGCTAGTGGTGGGAGGGTGCACAACTACTCAGCATTCCAAAAACGCAGTCTGCTCATCATTCCAATACTGTCAAATGGGATGAGAGCTCCAGCCAAGGGGTCACCTCTAGCCATGAGGTGTGTGTGAAGTGCCCAGCATGGGTCTGGCACTTGAATATTAACTGAGTATGTGAATATTGGGAACATGTGTCCTTCCTAGAGCGAGAGCAGGTCACAAGGGCCTGGGAATCCATTCTGAATTATTCAGACTGGGAAGTTTACACAGGCTACTGCTGGGCCTGGGCTGCCGGGACATAGGAAGGGGACGGAGTTCCCAAAGCCCACGGGTCACACAGCTGAGGCCACAGAGGACACACCACCACCATCAGAAATGCCACCTGCGGATCCCTGGCTTTTATTCCATCTTCCCACCTCCCAACAGTGCCAGGTCCAGCCAGCAGCAAGGCTGGCATGAAAGTCTGAGCTTCAAGGCTCAATCACCCCAGAGGGCAGAGCAGGTGAAGAAGGGACTGAGGGCAAATAAGCTCAGGCACGGGCCTGTGTGCAGTGCCTTTGGAGCTTTGGTGGTTGAGGTACCAGAAAGCAATGGTCTAGTTTGGGGGTCTTCCCCTGGCGTGATACTTTGTTCCAACATCCTTCTCCCCTTCTGTCCCTGTCCCCAACCTTCCCCATGCCTCTCTGTTTTTCAAGTGTTCCTGTGTTTTCTGCTCAAGGTGGCTCATTAGCTTGTCTACAGGAGATAAAGGAGCAAGGGCTGCTGCATTCCCGCGTCAGAGGTTGAGCACCCAGCGCCGGGGCTGCACAGAGTGTGGAGGGGATACTGGTGAAGATGCCCCTGCCACCCATGCGCCCTGCCCTAGGTGGGCAGAGACTCCACGCATGCGCCCTGCCTTAGGTGGGCGGAGACCTCAGCAGGTGAGTTCCTGGAGCTCTGGCCCTGAACCTGGACCTCGGGGGTGTTAGCAGGGGAGGCCCCTGTCCTGGAGTCACCTGAGGGCAATACTTAAGGCTGTCCTTTCAAACCTATTCGGAACTCAGGGAAGGTAGAGATTAGAACATTCTTTAGAAGTTTTTGGTAGCTCATTTGCTATTTTTCTCGAGAGTCTTTCATTGACCAGCTCTGTTAAACTTAACTGTTGCAAACTCCCTCTTGCATTCTGTTATGGAAGCTAATTTCAGAGCCTAATTTCCTAAATAAGGGAAAAGATTGATGCATGAAAAGAAACCAAAACCACAAAGTAGTTTATTATCCCAATCGGGGTACATCCTGTTGATGGACAATAATTCAATCATTAAAATATTTATGCTAACATGGAAAGATGTTTGTGTTATAGTGTAAATGGGAAAAAAGCAGGATACAAATGTACATCAAAACAAAGGAAGTGACACATGAGCAAACAGCTGCCTAGAAAACTATCTGGAAGAGAATGTACTAAAATGTTGCTTTAGGGGGATGATAGTATGGTTGATTTTCATGCAAAGAAACCAAGTTTACTCCAGAAATTCCTTGAGTTCACATACTGGTCTTGTCTTTGTATCATTCCTTCTTCACCCCCAGAGCTTGTAGCCACTCAGTATGCAAGAGGCACATGAGGGGGTTGGTGTGTTTCCAAGACTACATACACCCAGGCTCAGACAGGAACAGGTCATCTCTTGAATCTCCGTCTGGTCTTCCTACCTGGCCACTTACTGCCTAGGGCTAGTCCACAGAGGAGGGAGTGTGGAAGGAATCACCTGATCAGACTAAAGCCTCAGAATCCAGAATCCGGGAGCAAGCCTCAAGGTCCACCAGCAGGGCTCAGGAGCAAGCCTCAAGGTCCACCAGCAGGGCTCAGGAGCAAGCCTCAAGGTCCACCAGCAGGGCTCAGGAGCAAGCCTCAATGTCCAC